>SZWC01016468.1:7158-27459 GCA_023375785.1 Penium margaritaceum | reverse complement strand
GTTTATGACCACTGTGTTTCTGACCAGTTTGTTTCTGACCACTGGGTTTCTGACTAGTGTGTTTCTGACAACTGCGTTTCTGACCACAGTGTTTCTGACCAGTGTGTCTCTGACCACTGTGTTTCTGACCACTGTGCCTTTTACCAGTGTGTTTCTCACCACTGTGTTTCTGACCACTGTGTTTCTGACCACTGTGGTTCTGACCACTGTGTTTCTGACCAGTGTGTCTCAGAGCCCTGTGTTTCCGACCAATGTGTTTCTGACCAGTGTGTTTGTAACCACTAAGTTTCTGACCAGTGGGTTTCTGACCACTTTGTTTCTGACCAGTGTCATCCTGACCAGTGTGTTTCTGACCAATGTGTGTATGACCACTGTGTTTCTGAACAGTGTGTTTCTGACCAGTGTGTTTCTGACCACTGTGTTTCTGACCACTGTGTTTCTAACCACTGTGTTTCTGACCACTGTGTTCCTGACCACTCTGTTCTCACCAGTGTGTTCATGACCACTGTGTTTCTGACCAGTGTGTTCATGCCCAGTGTGCTTCTGACCAGTGTGTTTCTGACCAGTGTGTTTCTGACCACATTGTTTTTGACCAGCGAATTTCTGACCAGGGTGTTCCTGACCACTGTGGTTATGACCAGTGTGCTTCTGACCATTGTGTTTCTGACCGGTGTGTTTCTGACAACTGTGTTTATGACCACTGGGCTTCTGAACACTGTCCTTCTGACCACCGTGTTTCTGACCATTGTCTTTCTGACCACCGTGTTTCTGACCAGTGTGTTTCTGACCAGTGTGTTTCTGACCACTGTGTTTCTGACCACTGTGTTTCTGCCACCGTGTTTCTGACCAGTGTCTTTCTGACCACTGTGTTTCTGACCACTGCGTTGCTGACCAGTGTGTTTCTGACCACTGTGTTTCTGACCACAGTGTTTCTGACCAGTGTGTTTCTGACCTGTGTGTTTCTGACCACTGTGTTTCTGATCACTGTGTTTCTAACCAGTGTGTTTCTGACCACTGTGTTTCTGACCACTGTGATTCTGACAACCATGTTTCTGACCACTGTAATTCTGACCACCATGTTTCTGACCACTGTGTTCCCGACCACAGTGTTTCTAACCACTGTTTCTGACCACTGTGTTTCGGACCACTGCGTATCTGACCAATGTGTTTCTGACAACTGTGGTTCTGACCACCGTGTTTCTTACCACTGTGTTTCTGACCACTGTGTTTCTGACGAGTGTGTTTCTGACGAGTGTGTTTCTGACCACTGTGTTTCTGACCACTGTGTTTCCGACCACTGTGTCTCTGACCACTGTGTTTCTTACCAGTGTGTCTTTGTCTTCTTTGCTTCTGACCACTCTGTTTCTGACCAGTGTGTTTCTGATCACTGTGTTTCTGACCACTGTGTTTCTTACCAGTGTGTCTTTGTCTTCTTTGCTTCTGACCACTCTGTTTCTGACCAGTGTGTTTCTGATCACTGTGTTTCTGACCAGTGTGTTTCTGACCAGCGTGTTTTTGACCAGTGTGTTTCTGTCCACGGTGTTTCTGATCACTGTGTTTCTGACCACTGTGTTTCTGACCACGGTGTTTCGACCACTGTGTTTGTGACCACTGTGTTTCTGACAAGTGTACTTCTGACCACTATGTTTCTGACCACTGTGTTCCTGACCACTTTGTTTCTGACCACTGTTTCTGACCTCTGTGTTTCTGACCACTGTGTTTCTAACCACTGATTCTAACAACTGTGGTTCTGACCACTGCGTTTATGACCACTGTGTTTCTGACCAGTTTGTTTCTGACCACTGGGTTTCTGACTAGTGTGTTTCTGACAACTGCGTTTCTGACCACAGTGTTTCTGACCAGTGTGTCTCTGACCACTGTGTTTCTGACCAGTTTGTTTCTGACCACTGGGTTTCTGACTAGTGTGTTTCTGACAACTGCGTTTCTGACCACAGTGTTTCTGACCAGTGTGTCTCTGACCACTGTGTTTCTGACAACTGTACCTTTTACCAGTATGTTTCTCACCACTTTGTTTCTGACCACTGTGTTTCTGACCACTGTGGTTCTGACCACTGTGTTTCTGACCAGTGTGTCTCAGAGCCCTGTGTTTCTGACCAATGTGTTTCTGACCAGTGTGTTTCTAACCACTGTGTTTCTGACCAGTGTGTTTCTGACCACTGTGTTTCTGACCAGTGTGTCTCAGAGCCCTGTGTTTCTGACCAATGTGTTTCTGACCAGTGTGTTTCTAACCACTGTGTTTCTGACCAGTGGGTTTCTGACCAGTTTGTTTCTGACCAGTGTGATCCTGACCAGTGTGTTTCTGACCGATGTGTGTATGACCACTGTGTTTCTGAACAGTGTGTTTCTGACCAGTGTATTTCTGACCACCGTGTTTCTGACCGGTGTGTTTCTGACCAGTGTGTTTCTGACCGATGTGTGTATGACCACTGTGTTTCTGAACAGTGTGTTTCTGACCAGTGTATTTCTGACCACCGTGTTTCTGACCGGTGTGTTTCTGACCACTGTGTTTGTGACCACTGTGTTCCTGACCACTATGTTTCTCACCAGTGTGTTCATGACCACTGTGTTTCTGACCAGTGTGTTCATGCCCAGTGTGCTTCTGACCAGTGTGTTTCTGACCAGTGTGTTTCTGACCACAATGTTTCTGACCAGCGCATTTCTGACCAGTGTGTTCATGCCCAGTGTGCTTCTGACCAGTGTGTTTCTGACCAGTGTGTTTCTGACCACAATGTTTCTGACCAGCGCATTTCTGACCAGTGTGTTCCTGACCACTGTGGTTATGACCAGTATGTTTCTGACCACTGTGTTTCTGACCAGTGTGTTTCTGACCACTGCGTTATGACCACTGGGTTTCTGAACACTGTGCTTCTGACCACCATGTTTCTGACCACTGTCTTTCTGACCACTGTGTTTCTGACCACTGTGTTTCTGACCAGTGTGTTTCTGACCACTGCGTTATGACCACTGGGTTTCTGAACACTGTGCTTCTGACCACCATGTTTCTGACCACTGTCTTTCTGACCACCGTGTTTCTGACCAGTGTGTTTCTGACAAGTGTGTTTCTGACCACTGTGTTTCTGACCACTGTGATTCTACCACTGTGTTTCTGACCCGTGTCTTTCTGACCACTGTGTTTCCGACCACTGCGTTGCTGACCAGTGTGTTTCTGACCTGTGTGTTTCTGACCACTGTGTTTCTGATCACTGTGTGTCTCACCAGTGTGTTTCTGACCACTGTGTTTCTGATCACTGTGTTTCTGACAACCATGTTTCTGACCACTGTAATTCTGACCACCGTGTTTCTGACCACTGTGTTCCCGACCACAGTGTTTCTAACCACTGTTTCTGACCACTGTGTTTCGGACCACTGCGTATCTGACCACTGTGTTTCTGACAACTGTGGTTCTGTCCACTGTGTTTCTTACCACTGTGTTTCTGACCAGTTTGTGTCTGACCACTGTGTTTCTGTCCAGTGTGCTTCTGCCCACTGCGTTTCTGACCAAAATGTTTCTGACCATTGTGCCTCTTACCAGTGTGTTTCTGACCAGTGTGCCTCTTACCAGGGTGTTCATCACAAATGTGTTTCTGACCACTGTGTTTCTGACCACAGTGTTTCTGACCAGTGTGTTTCTGACCAGTGTGTTTCTGAGCCCTGTGTTTATGACCACTGTGTTTATGACCAGTTTGTTTCTAACCACTGTGTTTCTGGCCAGTGGGTTTCTGACCAGAATGTTTCTGACCAGTGTGTTTCTGACCAGTGTGCTTCTGACCAATGTGTTTCTGACCACTTTGTTTCTGAACAGTGTGTTTATGACCAGTGTATTTCTGACCACCGTGTTTCTGACCGGTGTGTTTCTGACAACTGGATTTCCGACCACCGTGTTCCTGACCACTGTGTTTCTGACAAGTGTGTTTATGACCACTATGTCTCTCACCAGTGTGTTTCTGCCCAATGTGTTTCTGACCTGTGTGTTTCTGACCAGTGTGTTTCTGACCACTGTGTTTCTGACAAGTGTGTTTATGACCACTATGTCTCTCACCAGTGTGTTTCTGCCCAATGTGTTTCTGACCTGTGTGTTTCTGACCAGTGTGTTTCTGACCACACTGTTTTTGACCAGTGCGTTTCTGACCAGTGTGTTTCCGACCACTGTGTTTCTGACCACAGTGTTTCTGACCAGTGTGTTTCTGACCACTGTGTTTCTGGCCACTGTGCCCCTGACCAGGGTGTTTCTGACCACTGTGTTTCTGACCAGTGTGTTTCCGACCACTGTGTTTCTGACCACAGTGTTTCTGACCAGTGTGTTTCTGACCACTGTGTTTCTGGCCACTGTGCCCCTGACCAGGGTGTTTCTGACCACTACATTTGTAACAAATGTGTGTCCGACCACTGTGTTTCTGACCACTGTGTTTCTGACCACTGTGTTTCTGACCACTGTGTTTCTGACTACTGTGTTTCTGGCCACTGTGCCCCTGACCAGGGTGTTTCTGACCACTACATTTGTAACAAATGTGTGTCCGACCACTGTGTTTCTGACCACTGTGTTTCTGACCACTGTGTTTCTGACCACTGTGTTTCTGACTACCGTGTTTCTGACCACTGTGTTTCTGGCCAGTGTGTTTCTGACCACTGTGTTTCTGACCAGTGTGTTTCTGACCACTGTGTTTGTGACCATTGTGTTTCTGACCACTACGTTTCTGACTAGTGTGTTTCTGACGGCTGTGTTTCTTACCAGTGTGTTTCTGACCATTGTGTTTCTGACCACTGTGTTTCTGACCACAGTGTTTCTGACCACTATGTTTCTGACCAGTTTGTTTCTGACCACTGTGTTTCTGACAACTGTGTTTTTGACAACTGTGTTTATGACCAGTATGTTTCTGACCACTGCGTTTGTGACCTGTGTGTTTTTGACCACTGTGCTTCTGACCACTGTATTTCTGACCAGTGTGTTTGTGACCAGTGTTGTTCTGACAAGTCTATTTATAACCACTGTATCTCTGACCACTGTGTTTCTGACCAGTGTGTTTCTGACCAATGCGTGTATGACCACTGTGTTTCTGAACAGTGTGTTTCTGACCAGTGTATTTCTGACCACCGTGTTTCTGACTGGTGTATTTCTGACCACTGTGTTTCTGACCACTGTGTTCCTGACCACTGTGTTTATGACCAGTGTGTTCATGACCACTGTGTTTCTGACCAGTGTGTTCCTGCCCAGTGTGCTTCTGACTTGTGTGTTTCTGACCAGTGTGTTTCTGACCACTGTGTTTCTGACCAGTTTGTTTCTGACCACTGTGTTTCTGACAACTGTGGTTCTGACCACTGTGTTTCTGACCACTGTGTTCCTGACCACTGTGTTTATGACCAGTGTGTTCATGACCACTGTGTTTCTGACCAGTGTGTTCCTGCCCAGTGTGCTTCTGACTTGTGTGTTTCTGACCAGTGTGTTTCTGACCACTGTGTTTCTGACCAGTTTGTGTCTGACCACTGTGTTTCTGACCAGTGTGCTTCTGCCCACTGCATTTCTGACCACAGTGTTTCCGACCAGTGTGCCTCTTACCAGTGTGTTTCTGACCAGTGTGCCTCTTACCAGTGTGTTCATCACCACTGTGTTTCTGACCACTGTGTTTCTGACCACTGTGTTTCCGACCAATGTGTTTCAGACCAGTGTGTTTTTGAGCCCTGTGTTTATGACCACTGTGTTTATGACCAGTGTGTTTCTAACAACTGTGTTTATGGCCAGTGGGTTTCTGACCAGTATATTTCTGACCAGTGTGTTTCTGACCAGTGTGTTTCTGACCAATGTGTTTCTGACCACTTTGTTTCTGAACAGTGTGTTTATGACCAGTCTATTTCCGACCACCATGTTCCTGACCACTGTGTTTCTGACTAGTGTGTTTATGACCACTTTGTCTCTCACCAGTGTGTTTCTGCCCAGTATGTTTCTGACCTGTGTGTTTCTGACCCGTGTGTTTCTGACCTCAGTGTTTTTGACTAGTGCGTTTCTGACCAGTGTCTTTCTGACCACTGTGTTTCTGACCACAGTGTTTCTGACCAGTGTGTTTCTGACCACTGTGTTTCTGGCCACTTTGCCCCTGACCAGGGTGTTTCTGACCACTACATTTGTAACCAATGTGTGTCCGACCATTGTGTTTCTGACCACTGTGTTTCTGACCACTGTGTTCTGACCACTGTGTTTCTGACCACCGTGTTTCAGACCACTGTGTTTCTGGCCAGTGTGTTTCTGACCACTGTGTTTCTAACCAGTGTGTCTCTGACCACTGTGTTTCTGACCACCGTGTTTCTGACCACTGCGTTTCTGACCAGTGTGTTTCTGACGGCTGTGTTTCTTACCAGTGTGTTTCTGACCATTGTGTTTCTGACCACTGTGTTTTAGCCACTATGTTTCTGACCACTATGTTTCTGGCCAGTTTGTTTCTGACCACTGTGTTTCTGACCACTGTATTTTTGACAGCTGTGTTTCTGACCAATATGTTTCTGACCACTGCGTTTGTGACCAGTGTGTTTCTGACCACTGTGCTTCTAACCACTGTATTTATGACCAGTGTGTTTCTGACCAGTGTGTTACTGACCAGTCTATCTATGACCACTGTATCTCTGACCACTGTTTTTCTGACCAGTGTGTTTCTGACCACTGTGCTTCTAACCACTGTATTTATGACCAGTGTGTTTCTGACCAGTGTGTTACTGACCAGTCTATCTATGACCACTGTATCTCTGACCACTGTTTTTCTGACCAGTGTGTTTCTGACCGGTGTGTTTCTGACCAGCGTGTTTCTGACCACTGTGCTTCTGACCACTGTGATTCTGGCCACTGTGTTTTTGACAACTCTGTTTCTGCCCAGTGTGTTTCTGACCAGTGTGTTTCTTACCATTTTGCTTCAATCCAAACTTCCATACCAATTTCCAACCAAACTTCCAACTCGACTTCCATCCCAACTTCCAACAGAGCTTCCAACCCATATTCCAACCCAACTTCCAACCCAGCCTCCAATCCAGCTTCCACCACAAATTACAACCTTACTTTCAGCCCAACTTCCAGCCCAACTTCCAACCCAACTTTCATCCCAACTTCCATCCCAACTTCCAACCCAACTTCCAGCCCAGGTTTCGTCCAAACTTCCATCCCACCTTCCAACCAAACTTCCAACCCAACTTCCAACCAAACTTCTAACCCAACTCCCTGCCCAACTTCCAGTCCAAATTCCTATCCAACATCCAACCCAGCATCCAACCCAGCTTCCAACCCAGCCTCCAACCCAACTTCCAACCCGACTTCGAACCCAACTTCCAACCCAGCTTCCAACCCAACTTCCAACCCAACTTCCAGCCCAACTTCCAATCCAACTTCCAACCCAACTTCTTACCCAACTTCCATCCCAACTTCCAACCCAACTTCCATCCCAACTTCCATTACAACTTCCAACCCAACTTCCAACCCAACTTCCAACCCATCTTCCAATCCAACTTTCGACCCAACTCCCAACCCAGCTTCCAACCCAGCTTCCAACCAAACTTTCAACCCAATTTCCAACCCAAATTCCAACCTAACCTCCAACCCAACATCCAACCCAACTTCCAACCCAACTTCCAACCCAACTTCCATCCCAACTTCCATACCAACTTCCAACCCAACTTCCAACCCGACTTCCAACACAACTTCCAACCCAGCTTCCAACCCAACTTCCAACCCAACTTCTAACCCAACCTCCAATCCAACTTCCAACCCAAATTTCAACCCACCTTCCAGCCCAACTTCCAACCCAACTTCCAACCCAACTTTCATCCCAACTTCCATCCCAACTTCCAACCCAGCTTCCAACCCAACCTCCAACCCAACTTCCAACCCAACTTCCAACCCAACTGCCAACCGAACTTCTAACCCATCTCCCAACCCAACTTCCTGCCCAAATTCCTATCCAACATCGAACCCATAATCCAACCCAACTTCCAACCCAACATCCAGCCCAATTTCCAACCCAGCTTCCAACCCATCTTCCAATCCAACTTCAAACCCAACTTCCAACCCTACATCCAACCCAACTTCCAACCAAACTTCCAACCGAACTTCCATCCCAACTTCCATCCCAACTTCCATCCCAACTTCCTTCCCAACGTCTATTCCAACTACCAACCCAACTTCCAACCCAACTTCCAACTCAACTTCCCACCCAATTTTCAATCCAACTTCCAACCCAAGTTCCAACGCCACTTCCAACCCAACTTCCAACCCAACTTCCACCACAACTTTCATCCCAACTTCCATCCCAACTTCCAACCCGACTTCCAACCCAAATTCCAACCCAGCATCATTCTCAGCAGCCAACCCAGCTTTCAACCCAAGTTCCAACCCAACATTTAATCCAACTTCTAACCCAAATTCCAACCCAACTTCCAGCCCACCTTCCAGCCCAACTTCCAACCCAACTTTCATCCCAACTTCCATCCCAACTTCCAATCCAACTTACAACCCAACTTCCAACCCAACTTCCAACCCAACTTCCAACTCAACTTCCAACCCAACTCTCAACCCAACTTCCACTCAAACACCCAACCAAATTCCCAACCCAACTTCCAACCCAACTTCCAACCCAACTTCCAACTCAACTTCCAACCCAACTCTCAACCCAACTTCCACTCAAACACCCAACCAAATTCCCAACCCAACTTCCAACCCAACCTCCAACCCAAATTCCAGCCCAGGTTTTGTCCAAACTTCCATTTCAACTTCCAACCCAACTTCCAATCGAACTTCCAACCGAACTTGTAACCCAACTCCCAACCCAACTTCCAACCCAAATTCATATCCAACATCCAACCCGGCATCCAACCCACCTTCCAATTCAGCTTCCAACCCAACTTCCAACCCAACTACCAACCCACCTTCCAACCCAGCTTCCAACCCAACTTCCAACCAACTTCCAACCTAACTTCCAACCCAACTTCCAACCTAACTTCCAACCCAACTTCCAACCCAACTTCCATCCCAACTTCCATCCCAACTTCCATCCCAATTTCCATCCCAACTTCCATCCCAACTTCCAACCCAACTTCCAACCTAACTTCCAACCCAACTTCCAACCTAACTTCCAACCCAACTTCCAACCCAACTTCCATCCCAACTTCCATCCCAACTTCCATCCCAATTTCCATCCCAACTTCCATCCCGACTTCCATTCCAACTTCCAACCCAACTTCCAACCCAGCTTCCAACCCAAATTCTAACCCAAATTCCATCCCAACTTCCAACCCTAGTTCCATTTCAACTTCCAATCCAACTTCCAACCCAACTTCCAACCCAGCTTCCAACCCAAATTCTAACCCAAATTCCATCCCAACTTCCAACCCTAGTTCCATTTCAACTTCCAATCCAACTTCCAACTCAAATTCCAAATCAACTTCCTACCCAACTCCCAATCCAACATCTAATCCAACTTCCAACCAAACTTCCAAACCAAATTCCAACCCGACTTCCAACCCAACTTCCAACTCAACATTCATCCCAACTTCCATCCCAACTTCCAACCAAACTTCCAACCCAGCTTCCAATCCAACTTTCAACCTAACTTCCAACCCAGCTTCCAACCCAGCTTCCAACTAAACGTTCAACCAAACTTCCAACCCAACTTGCAACTTCCAACCCAACTTCCAACCCAACTTCCAACCCAACTTCCAACCCAGCTTCCAGCCCAACTTCCAGCCCAACTTCCAACCCAACCTCCAATCCAACTTCCAACACAAATTCCAACCCAACTTCCAGCCCAACTTCCAACCAAACATCCAACCCAACTTTCATGCCAACTTCCATCCCAACTTCCAACCCAACTTCCAACCCAACCTCCAATCCAAGTTCCAACACAAATTCCAACCCAACTTCCAGCCCAACTTCCAACCAAACATCCAACCCAACTTTCATGCCAACTTCCAACCCAACTTCCAACCCAACTTCCAACCCAACTTCCAACCCATATTCCAACCCAACTTCCAACCCAAATTCCACTCAAACACCCAACCCAACTTCCAACCCAACTTGCAACCCAACTTCCAGCCCAGGTTTTGTCCCAGCTTCCATTCCAACTTCCATCCCAACTTCCAACCCAAGTTCCAACCGAACTTCTCACCCAACTCCCAACCCAACTTCCAACCCAAATTCCTATCCAACATCCAACCTAGCATCCAACCCAGCTTCCAATCCAGCTTCCAACCCAACTTCCAACCCAACTTCCAACCGAACTTCTCACCCAACTCCCAACCCAACTTCCAACCCAAATTCCTATCCAACATCCAACCTAGCATCCAACCCAGCTTCCAATCCAGCTTCCAACCCAACTTCCAACCCAACTTCCAACCCAGCTTCCAACCCAACTTCCAACCCAACTTCCAACCCTACTTCGAACCCAACTTCCAACCGAGCTTCCAAACCAACTTCCATCCCAACGTCCACCCCAACTTTGATCCCAACATCGTTCCCAACTTCTATCCCAACTTCCAACCCAACTTCCAACCCAACTTCCAACCCAACTTCACACCCATTTTCCAATCCAACTTCCAACCCAAGTTCCAACCCCACTTCCAACCCAACTTCCTACCCAACGTCCAACACAACTTTCATCCCAACTTCCATCCCAACTTCCAACCCAAGTTCCAACCCAACATTCAATCCAACTTCCAACCCAACTTCCAACCCAACTTCCGATCCAACTTCAAACCCAACTTCCAACCCAACTTCCAATCCAACTTCCAACCCAACTTCCAACCTAACTTCCAACCCGACTTCCAACGCAAATTCCAACCCCACTTCCATCCCAAACTCCATCCCTACTTCCAACCCACCTTCCAGTCCAGCTTTCAACCCATCTTCCAACCCAACTTCCAGTCAATACTCCAACCGAACTTCCAACCCAACTTCCAACCCAACTTCCAAACCAACTTACAACCGAACGTCCAACTCAGCTTCCAGCCCAACATCCAACCCAAATTCCCGCTTAACTTCCAGCCCAAATTCCAACCCAACTTCGAACCCAACTTCCACCCCAATTTGTCAGAAACACACTGGTTATGAACACACTGGTGAGAAACACACTGGTCAGAAACACATTGGTCAAAAAGACTGTGGTCAGACACACACTGGTCAGAAACACAGTGGCCAGGACCACAGTGGTCAGAAACAAACTCGTCAGAAACACAGTGGTCAGAGTCACTGTGGTCAGAAACACAATGGTCAGAAACAAACTGGTCAGAAACACAATGGTCAGAAACACACTGGTCAGAAACACACTGGTAAGAAACACGGTGGTCAGAAACACATTGGTCAGAGACAAAGTGGTCAGAAACACAGGGGTCAGAAACACAGTGGTCAGAAACACAGTGGTCAGAAACACAGTGGTCAGAAACACAGTGGTGATAAACACAGTGGTCAGAAACACAGTGGTCAGAAATACACTGGTCAGAAACACAGTGGTCAGAAACACAGTGGTCAGAAACACACTGGTTAGAAACTCACTGGTCAGAAACAAAGTGGTCGGAAGCACAAAGGTCAGAAACACAGTGGCCAGAAACACGCTGGTCAGAAACACACTGGTCAGAAACACACTGGTAAGAAACACAGTGGTCAGAAACACAGTGGTAAGAAGCACAGTGGTCAGAAACACAGGGGTCACAAACACAGTGGTGGGAAATACCGTGGACAGAAACACACTGGTCGGAAACACAGTGGTCAGAAACACAGTGGTCAGAAACACAGTGGTCAGAAACACACTGGTTAGAAACACACTGGTCAGAAACAATGTGGTCAGAAACACACTGGTCAGAAACACAGTGGTCATAAACAGTGGTTAGAAACACACTGGTCAGAAACACATTGGTCAGAAGCACAGGGGTCAGAATCACACTGGTCACAAACACAGTGGTCAGAAACGCAGTGGTCAGACACACAATGGTCAGAAACACAGTGGTCAGAAACACATTGGTCAGAAACACAGTGGTCAGAAACACACTGGTCAGAAACACATTGGTCAGAAACACACTGTATAGCGACACACTGGTCAGAAACATAGTTACAGAAACACAAAGGTCAGAAACACAGTGGTCAGAAACACGCTGGTCAGAAACATGCTGGTTAGAAACACACTGGTCGGAAACACTCTGGTCAGAAACACACTGGTCAGAAAAACACTGGTCAGAAACACACTTGGTAGACACACACTGGTCAGGAACACAGTGGCCAGAAACACACTGGTCAGAAACACACTGGTCAGAAACACAGTGGTCAGAAATACAGTGGTCAGAAACACACTGGTCAGAGACACAGTGGTCGGAAACACAGTGGTCAGAAACACACTGGTCAGCAACACAGTGGTCAGAAACACACCCGTCAGGAACACACTTGTCATAAACACGGTGGTAATAAAACAGTGGTCAGAAACATACTGGTCAGAAACAACCTTGTCAGAAATATAGTGGTCAGAAACACAGTGGTCAGAAACACAGTGGTCAGAAACACAGTGGTCAGAAACGCAGTGGTCAGAAACACACTGGTCCAAAACACAGTGGTCAGAAACACGGTGGTCAGGAACACGGAGGTCATAAACACACTGGTCAGAAACACAGTTGTCAGAAACACACTGGTCAGAAACACATTGGTCGGAAACACACTTGTCAGGAACTCAGTGGTCAGAAACACAGTGGTCAGCGACAAAGTGGTCAGAGACACATTGGTCAGAAACACACTAGTCAGAAACAAACTGGTCAGAATCATCCTGGTCAGAAACACACTGGTCAGAAAGACACTGGTCAGAAACACACTGGTCATAAAGACGGTGGTGAGAAACACACTTGTCAGAAACACAGTGGTCAGAAACACAGTGGTAAGAAACACACTGGTCAGAAACACACGGGTCAGAAACACACTCGTCAGAAACACAGTGGTCGTAAACACGGAGGTCAGAAAGACACTTGTCAGAAACACAGTGGTCAGAAACACAGTAGTCAGAAACACACTGGTCATTAACACAGTGGTCAGAAACACAGTGGTGAGAAACACATTGGTCAGAAACACACTGGTCAGAAACACACTGATAAAAACACAGTTGTCAGAAAACACTGGTTAAACAGACACTGGGTAGAAACACAGTGGTCAGAAACACCGTGGTCAGAAACACAGTGGTCCGAACACGATGGTCAGAAACACATTGGTCAGAAATACAGTTGTCAGAAACACAGTGGTCAGAAACACACTGGTCAGCAACACACTTGTCAGAAACACAGTGGTCAGAAAAACAGTGGTCAGAAACACAGTGGTCAGAAACACACTGGTCAGATATACAGTGGTAAAAAACACAGTGGTCAGAAACACAGTGGTCAGAAACACAGTGGTTAGAAACACACTGGTCAGAAACACACTGATCAGAAACATAGTGGTCAAAAACACGGTGGTCAGAAACACAGTGGTCAGAAACACACTGGCCAGAAACACGGTGGTCAGAAACACACTGGTCAGAAACACAGTGGTCAGAGACACACTGGTCAGAAACACGGTGGTCAGAAACACAGTGGTCAGAAACACAGTGGTCAGAAACACACAGGTTAGAAACACACTGGTCAGAAACACACTGGTCAGAAACACAGTGGTCAGAGACACACTGGTCAGAAACACGGTGGTCAGAAACACAGTGGTCAGAAACACAGTGGTCAGAAACACACAGGTTAGAAACACGCTGGTCAGATCCAAAGTGGTCAGAAACACAAAGGTCACAAATACAGTGGTCAGAAATACACTAGTCAGAAACACACTGGTCAGAAACATACTGGTCAGAAACACACTGGTATGAAAGACAGTGGTCTGAAACACAGTGGTCAGAAACACAGTGGTTAGAAACACAGTAGTCAGAAACACACTGGTCAGACACACACTGGTCAGAGACACAGTGGTCAGAAACACAGGGGTCACAAACACAGTAGTGAGAAATACAGTGGTCATAAACACAGTGGTCAGGAACAAACTGGTCAGGAACACAGTGGTTAGAACCACACTGGTCAGAAACACAGTGGTTAGAAACACAGTAGTCAGAAACACACTGGTCAGAAAGCCACTGGTCAGAAACACACTGGTCGGACACACAGTGGTCAGAAACACAGTGGTCAGAAACACACTGGTCAGAGACACAGTGGTCAGAAACACAGTAGTCAGAAACACACTGGTCAGCAACACAGTGGTCAGAAACACTCCGGTCAGAAACACACTTGTCATAAACACGATGGTAAAAAAAACAGTGGTCAGAAACACACTGGTCAGAAACAAACTTGTCAGAAATATAGTGGTCAAAACACAGTGGTCAGAAACACAGTGGTCAGAAACACAGTGGTCAGAAACGCAGTGGTCAGAAACACACTGGTCGGAAACATAGTGGTCAGAAACACAGTGGTCAGAAACATGGAGGTCATAAACACACTGGTCAGAAACACAGTGGTCAGAAACACAATGGTCAGAAACACATTGGTCGGAAACACACTGGTAAGGAACTGAGTGGTCAGAAACACAGTGGTCAGCAACACAGTGGTCAGAAACACAGTGGTCAGAAACACACTAGTCAGAAACACACTGGTCAGAAACATCCAGGTCAGAAACACACTGGTCAGAAACACACTGGTCAGAAACACACCGGTCAGAAACACGGTGGTCAGAAACACACTGGTCAGAAACACACTGGTCAGAAACACCCTGGTTAGAAACACAGTGGTCAGAAACACACTAGTCAGAAACACACTGGTCAGAAACACACTGGTCACAAATACAGTGGTCAGAAACTTACTGGTCAGAAGCACACTGGTGAGAAACTATGTGGTCAGAAACACACTGGTTAGAAACACGGTGGTCAGAATTACACTGGTCAGAAACACAGTCATCAGAAACACACTGGTCAGAAACACAGTGGTCAGCAACACAGTGGTTATAAACACACTGGTCACAAACACGCTGGTCAGAAACACAGTGGTCACAAACACAGTGGTCAGAAACATGGTGGTCAGAGACACACTGGTCAGAACCACAGAAGTCACAAACATAGTGCTCAGAAACACAGTTGTCAGAAACACAGTGGTCAGCAACACATTGGTCTGAAACTCACTGGTCTGAAACACACTGGTCAGGAACACACTGGTATGACACACAGTGGTCAGAAACACACTGGTCAGAAACACAGTGGTCATAAACACAGTGGTCAGGAACACACTGGTTAGAAACACACTGGTCGGAAACACACTTATGATACACACAATGGTCACAAACACAGTGGTTAGAAACACACAGGTCAGACACACCCCGGTGAGAAACACAGCTGTCCAAAACACACTGGTCAGAAACACACTGGTCAGGAACGCACAGGTCAGAAACACAGTGGTCATAAACACACCGGTCAGAAACACAGTGATCAGAACCACAGTGGTCAGAAACACGGTGGCCAGAAACCAGTGGTCAGGAAAAAAGGTGATCGGAAACACACCGGTCAGAAACACACTGGTCAGAAACACACAGGTCATAAACACCCTGGTCAGAAACACACTGGTCAGAAACACAGTGGTCAGAAACACAGTGGTCAGAAACACACTGGTCAGAAACACACAGGTCATAAACACCCTGGTCAGAAACACACTGGTCAAAAACACAGGGGTTAGGAACACACTGGTCAGAAACACAGTGGTCATAAACACTGTGGTCAGAAACACACTGGTCAGAAATACTGTGGCCAGAAACACGGTGGTCAGAAACACAGTGGTGAGAACCACAGTAGTCAGAAAAACAATTTTCAGAAACACAGTGGTCAGAAACACAATGTTGAGAAACACAGTGGTCATAAACACAGTGGTCAGAAACACAGTGGTCAGAAACACAATGGTTAGAAACACAGTGGTAAGAACCACAGTAGTCAGAAACACAATGGTGAGAAACACACTGGTCAGAAACACAGTGGTCAGAAACACAGTGGTGAGAAACATACTGATCAGAAACACAGTGGTCAGAAACACACTGGTCAGAAACACACTGGTCAGAAACACAGTGGTCAGAAACACAATGGTTAGAAACACAGTGGTAAGAACCACAGTAGTCAGAAACACAATGGTGAGAAACACACTGGTCAGAAACACAGTGGTCAGATACACACTAGTCAGAATTACACTGGTCAGAAACACAGTGGTCAGAAACACAATGGTTAGAAACACAGTGGTAAGAACCACAGTAGTCAGAAACACAATGGTGAGAAACACACTGGTCAGAAACACAGTGGTCAGATACACACTAGTCAGAATTACACTGGTCAGAAACACAGTGGTCAGAAACACAATGGTTAGAAACACAGTGGTAAGAACCACAGTAGTCAGAAACACAATGGTGAGAAACACACTGGTCAGAAACACAGTGGTCAGATACACACTAGTCAGAATTACACTGGTCAGAAACACAGTGGTCAGAAACACAATGGTTAGAAACACAGTGGTAAGAACCACAGTAGTCAGAAACACAATGGTGAGAAACACACTGGTCAGAAACACAGTGGTCAGATACACACTAGTCAGAATTACACTGGTCAGAAACACAGTGGTCAGAAACACAATGGTTAGAAACACAGTGGTAAGAACCACAGTAGTCAGAAACACAATGGTGAGAAACACACTGGTCAGAAACACAGTGGTCAGATACACACTAGTCAGAATTACACTGGTCAGAAACACAGTGGTCAGAAACACAATGGTTAGAAACACAGTGGTAAGAACCACAGTAGTCAGAAACACAATGGTGAGAAACACACTGGTCAGAAACACAGTGGTCAGATACACACTAGTCAGAATTACACTGGTCAGAAACACAGTGGTCAGAAACACAATGGTTAGAAACACAGTGGTAAGAACCACAGTAGTCAGAAACACAATGGTGAGAAACACACTGGTCAGAAACACAGTGGTCAGATACACACTAGTCAGAATTACACTGGTCAGAAACACAGTGGTCAGAAACACAATGGTTAGAAACACAGTGGTAAGAACCACAGTAGTCAGAAACACAATGGTGAGAAACACACTGGTCAGAAACACAGTGGTCAGATACACACTAGTCAGAATTACACTGGTCAGAAACACAGTGGTCAGAAACACAATGGTTAGAAACACAGTGGTAAGAACCACAGTAGTCAGAAACACAATGGTGAGAAACACACTGGTCAGAAACACAGTGGTCAGATACACACTAGTCAGAATTACACTGGTCAGAAACACAGTGGTCAGAAACACAATGGTTAGAAACACAGTGGTAAGAACCACAGTAGTCAGAAACACAATGGTGAGAAACACACTGGTCAGAAACACAGTGGTCAGATACACACTAGTCAGAATTACACTGGTCAGAAACACAGTGGTCAGAAACACAATGGTTAGAAACACAGTGGTAAGAACCACAGTAGTCAGAAACACAATGGTGAGAAACACACTGGTCAGAAACACAGTGGTCAGATACACACTAGTCAGAATTACACTGGTCAGAAACACAGTGGTCAGAAACACAATGGTTAGAAACACAGTGGTAAGAACCACAGTAGTCAGAAACACAATGGTGAGAAACACACTGGTCAGAAACACAGTGGTCAGATACACACTAGTCAGAATTACACTGGTCAGAAACACAGTGGTCAGAAACACAATGGTTAGAAACACAGTGGTAAGAACCACAGTAGTCAGAAACACAATGGTGAGAAACACACTGGTCAGAAACACAGTGGTCAGATACACACTAGTCAGAATTACACTGGTCAGAAACACAGTGGTCAGAAACACAATGGTTAGAAACACAGTGGTAAGAACCACAGTAGTCAGAAACACAATGGTGAGAAACACACTGGTCAGAAACACAGTGGTCAGATACACACTAGTCAGAATTACACTGGTCAGAAACACAGTGGTCAGAAACACAATGGTTAGAAACACAGTGGTAAGAACCACAGTAGTCAGAAACACAATGGTGAGAAACACACTGGTCAGAAACACAGTGGTCAGATACACACTAGTCAGAATTACACTGGTCAGAAACACAGTGGTCAGAAACACAATGGTTAGAAACACAGTGGTAAGAACCACAGTAGTCAGAAACACAATGGTGAGAAACACACTGGTCAGAAACACAGTGGTCAGATACACACTAGTCAGAATTACACTGGTCAGAAACACAGTGGTCAGAAACACAATGGTTAGAAACACAGTGGTAAGAACCACAGTAGTCAGAAACACAATGGTGAGAAACACACTGGTCAGAAACACAGTGGTCAGATACACACTAGTCAGAATTACACTGGTCAGAAACACAGTGGTCAGAAACACAATGGTTAGAAACACAGTGGTAAGAACCACAGTAGTCAGAAACACAATGGTGAGAAACACACTGGTCAGAAACACAGTGGTCAGATACACACTAGTCAGAATTACACTGGTCAGAAACACGGTGGTCAGAAACACAGTGCTTAGAAACACTGTCGTTACAAACATAGTGGTCAGGAACACCGTGGTCATAAACACAGTGGTCAGAAACACAGTGGTCAGAAACACACTGGTCAGAAACACAGTGGTCAGGAACACACTGTTCAGAAACACACTGGTCAGAAACACATTGGTCAAAAACACACTAGTCAGAAACACGGTGGTCAGAAACACATTGGTCAGAAACACACTGGTCAGAAACACATTGGACAGAAACACAATGGTCATGAACACAATGGTCAGAAACATATTGGTCAGAAGCACAGTGGTCAGAAAAACAGAGGTAAGAAACGCAGTGCTCAGAAAAACAGTGGTCAGAAATACACTGGTCAGAAACACAATAGTCGTGAACACGGTTGTCAGAAACACGGTGGTCAGAAACACACTGGACAGAAACAACGTGGTCAGAAACACACTGGTAAGAAACACAGTGGTCAGAAACACGCTTGTCAGAAACAAAGTGGTCAGAAACACAGTGGTCATAAACACAGTGGTCATAAACACATTGCTCAGAGACACACTGGTCATAATAACACTGGTCAGAAACACATTGGTCAGAAACACACCGGTCAGAAACACAGTGGTCAGAAACACAGTGGTCAGAGACATAATGGTCAGAAACACAGTGGTCAGAAAAACAGTGGTCAGAAACACATTGGTCAGAAACACAGTGGTCATAAACACAGTATTCAGAAACACAGTGGTCAGAAACACACTGGTCAGAAACACAGTGGTCAGAAATGCAGTGGTCAGAAACACACTGGTCAGAAACACAGTGGTCAGAAATGCAGTGGTCAGAAACACACTGGCCAGAAAAACACTGATGAGAAACAGAGTGGTCAGAACACGGGGGTCAAAAACGCACTTGTCAGAAACACAGTGGTCCGAATCACATTGGTCAGATACACAGTGGTCAGAAACACACTGGTCAGAAACACAGTGGCCAGAAATACACTGGTCGGAGACACAGTGGTCAGAAACACAGTGGTTACAAACACTGGTCAGAAACATATTGGTTAGAAACACAGTGGTCAGAAACACAGTGGTCAGTAACACAATGGGCAGAAACACAGTGGTCAGAAACACAGTGGTCAGAAACACAGTGGTGAGAAACACGGTGGTCAGAAAGACAGTGGTCAGAAACACAGTGGTCAGAAACACAGTGGTCAGAAACACACTAGTCAGAAACACAGTGGTAAAAAACACACTGGTCAGAAACACAGGGGTCAGAAACACAGTGGCCAGAACACAGTCGTCAGAAACACACTGGTCAGAAACACAGTGGTCATAAACACAGTGCTCAGAAACACAGTGGTCAGAAACACAGTGGTCAGAAACACAGTGGTCAGAAACACAGTGGTCAGAAACACAGTGGTGAGAAACACAGTGGTCAGAAACACACTGGTTAGAAACAGAGTGGTCAGAAACATAGTGGTCAGAAACACAGTGGTCAGAATCACACTGGTGAGAAACACACTGGTCAGAAACAAAGTGGTCAGAAACACAAAGGTCATAAACGCTGTGGTTAGAAACACGCTGGCCAGAAACACGCTGGTCAGAAACACGCTGGTCAGAAACACACTGGTCAGATACACACTGGTGAGAAAGACAGTGGTCAGAAACACAGCGGTCAGAAACACAGTGGTCAGAAACACAAGGCTGAGAATCACAGTAGTGAGAAAAACAGAGGTCAGAAACACACAGGTCGGAAACACAGTGGTCAGAAACACACTGGTCAGAAACACA
>SZWC01016467.1:20310-33979 GCA_023375785.1 Penium margaritaceum | reverse complement strand
GATTTCATCATGTTTGCAGATGACATGGCGCTCGTCGGATTTGTGTGGGGCGCTCTGACGCCTGAGATCCAGCAGTACTTGAACAACGACAGAGTGGTTGCCATGAACGGGATGTACTACAAAGATGGTGCTCTGAAGGCTGGCCGTGGGTGAGTATGGTAGACCATGTGCCTTGTGTATACATAAGGTGCGTATTTGTATACATACATGCACTCTTCCCCGAACTTCCACTTTGCAGGTCAACGATCCATGAGATCACGGACAAAGCCCTGCTCAACATTGTGAGGGAAGGAGTGGACAGAAACGAGCTGCCAACAATGCACGGAATCTCTAACTGAGTTTGTGTTGGGGTGCAATAGTAATAACAAGTGCAAGCGTTGTCGAGCATCCTAGACATGCCAATCACATTTCACAACATTGCGTGTAGGTTCGACTACACGTAGATGTTCCTGAAGAACAGTTCCGTGAACACTCTTGTTGTGAAAATGAGTGCAAAGGTCACCAACCTGCAGTACAACGAGATCACCCAGTGCTCGCAACGCATGCCAGATGGCACAGGATGCCAGTGCAAGATCTACTTTGACTTCCTCGATGAGAAGTACGAGTGCACTGAGCATGGAACTATTACCTCAGAGGAAGGCGTTCTGAGTGTACTTTTGCATGCTGTGGATGAGTCAATAGGTCACACAGTCTTCCATTTTTTGGTGTAGGTGTCATGTAAGGAGATCATATTTATGGGAAACCATGCATGTTCCATGTGCAGAGGCACATCCTGAAAGAGCAACAGTCGTGGGACCACAAACCCAGATGTTTCTCTTGGTAGGGAGGACAGTACCCATGCTGAAGGGCGAGGGCCATGAACAAGTGCAGAAGCTGTTGGCAGAAGCTGAACCTAATGTCCATGACTTCTGGCTGCACATGAAGGTAACTCCATCTCCATATGCACAATTTCTGCCTGGACAAAAGGCTACGCTCATCACACATGCGCTCGTATCTTCGCAACTGCATGTACCGAACACAGCGATGAAAATCTGGCACAGGTTCAAATCCACAGCTCTGATGCACAACAGACATATGACTTGCTTGAAGTGCACCCTCCTGTACGCACAAACAAGGTATGTTCTCCACTAAGATGACAATGGTAGCAGAATATTTCACACACAGCTCCATCATTCATGAGAGTCACCATTTGAATACAACCTCCGTTTGTGGCGACACATGATGTCACCAACACGCTCATATCTCACAAGTCCGCCTGCTCGTGTTGAAAGTCCAGGCCCTTCAAACATCGTAAGTTTCTATGGTGAACCATGTGTACTTGCTACTAATATGCGGTTGTACACTATGTTGTGCAATGCTCACTGATACGCAAGCGTTCTGCAATGTGCAGATTGACATATGTGTTGACTATCATAGTCCCCAGAAGACCTCGTCAATCACATTTGACAACACTATGATGTCCCCGAAAAAATCATCAAATGTTGATCAGGAGTTAAGGGACGATTGACAGCTTCAAACAGACTACAGACTTGTGTAGACCAAAGTCAAGCTCTCCTCTTGCGTACTTTTGACTTGGATGGTTGGCCCCTGTAACCCACACATGGCAATTGTACCATGGGCAAATGAAGATGAGATCCCAGTCAATGGTGTGAACAGAAAGATCACTCATGTTGAAAACAGTGACAATGAAAAGCAATACAGAAATGCAGAACGATGGACAAGTCTGCTTCATAACCATTCCGCAAAGTCATGGTTCATATTCTGTAGAGGGCCCCTTTGTCTTCAACGTGCAAACTATTGTCACGTGTCAGAATCAGTGAGTAGTGACCAGAAGGTACGATGTGCATCACAGCACTTTTGCACGTTGTTTGTGAGTAGAATGTGAGATAGGGTCGATAGCGCATGGCGTTGGGGTACAATGGGGAGCTACCCATCCAGAGTGATGTCATTGTACCATGGTTGGGCCGGTGAACCTGCGGAGGATCAACGCGGTCTTGGTTCTTGTAACGGGCTTGTGAAGTATGCATTCGTAGCGTCGCAATGTTCTTCATCGATGGCCGTGCTTTTTTTTTCTTCTTTTGATGCATGCCCTGACTCGCTCGTCGTGGTACAAATGATACGTCGTGGTGTCAGCTTAGTCGCACTATCCATAGGTGTTGTTTTCACGGGCATTAATGCATCACACACTCGCCACAACTCTTCGCTATGGAACAACAGTTGCACAAAACCCTCGACAACGTTGAAAATACGGTCATGCCTTTATATCGTACAAATTGAAAGTCATACAATGACCGCCATTGATGGACACGTGACAATAACGTTATGCCTCTTCCGCAAGGTGCGTTGTGCATCAGAGCACTTTTGCATAGTGTTTGTGAGTAGAATGTGAAATAGGGTCGATAGCACGTGGCGTTGGGGTACAATCGGGAGCTACCCATCCGGAGTGATGTCATTGTACCACGGTTGGGCCGGTGAACCTGCGGGGAATCAACGCAGTCTTGGTTCTTGTAACAGGCTTGTGAAGTCTACATCCGTAGCGTCGCAATGTTCATCATCGATGGCCGTGCCTTTTTTTTTCTTTCTAGGCATGTCGTGACTTGTTCGTCATGGTACAAGTAATACGTCGTGGTGTCAGCAAAGTCGCACTGTGCATAGGTGTCGTTTTCACGGGCATTTATGCATCGCACACTCGCCACAACTCTTTGGTATATAACAACAGTTGCACAACCCTCTATAAAGTTGACAATACGGTCATGCATTTATATCGACAAAGTGAACTTCATACAACGACCGCCATCGATGGACACGTTACGACAACGTTATGCCTCTTCCACAAGGTACATTGTGCATCATAGCACTTTTGCAGAGTGTTTGTGAGTAGAATGTGAGATAGGGTCGATAGTGTGTGGCGTTGGGGTACAATGGGGAGCTACCCATCCAGAGTGATGTCATTGTACCACAGTTGGGCCGGTGAACCTGGGGAGAATCAATGCAGTCTTGGTTCTTGTAACGGGCTTGTGAAGTTTGCATCCGTAGCGTCGCAATGTTCATCATCGATGGCCGTACTTTTTTTTCTTTCTAGGCATGCCGTGACTCGTTCGTCGTGGTACAAGTAATACATCGTGGCGTCAGCTTAGTCACACTGTGCATAGGTGTCGTTTTCATGGGCATTCATGCATTGCATAATCACCACAACTCTTCGGTATGAAACAACAGTTGCAGCAATACTCTAAAAAGCTAACAATATGGTGATGCATTTATATCGACAAAGTGAGCGTCATACAACGACCGCCATTAATGGACACGTGACGACAACGTTTTGCCTCTTCCACAAGGTATGTTGTGCATCAGAGCACTTTTGCATAGTGTTTGTGAGTAGAATGTGAGATAGTGTCCATAGCGCGTGGCGTTGGGGTACAATGGGGAGCTACCCATCCCGAGTGATGTCATTGTACCACGGTGACCCTGCGGAGAATCAACGCAGTCTTGGTTCTTGTCACGGACTTGTGAAGTCTGCATCCGTAGCATCACAATGTTCATCATCGATGGCCGTGCCTTTTTTTTTCTTCTTTCTAGGCATGCCATGTCTCGTTCGTTGTGGTACAAGTAATACGTCGTGGTGTCAGCTTAGTCGCACTGTGCATAGGTGTCGTTTTCACGGGCATTTATGCATCACACACTCGCCACAACTCTTCGGTATGGAACAACAGTTGCAACAACCCTCTACTACGTCGACAAGATATCAAACAATGCGTATTTTGCATAGTCACAATTGTGCCTCAATAGCTGACTATGGATAGTTTTGACATAGTTGACAATACTCAATATGTAGACGATATCTGTATGACAAAGAGTGTACATCACACCGCCATGGCGATGCAAACCCAAGACAACAGACATCACAGGTAAGCAAGGTAAGGAGGTAAGTGTAATGTACCATCAGTCTTTTCCTATCGGGATGATGCAATGAGACATCATTTCCCAACAACCCATCAGAGGTTGACTCGGAGCTATACTGCTCCATCTTGTACGCACCAAATGTGTGCCATAGTTCCATAACATAGGTGCACACGCAAGCAAATACACGAACCAATAGCATATACACAGATAACAAGGTAGTGATGTAAAAATGAAAATAGCTAGATAGGTAAGGAGGTAGTTAAAGTTTTTGGTGGTGTGGGAGAGATGCTGCCAAAATTGTCTCGAAGTAGCATGCATTACATGTACAACATAGCGATGTACTGAGGTGAAAAGGTATAGAGGTAGGAAGGTAGAAAGGTAGTTAAAGTGATCCAGGTGTAGGGAAAATGCTGTCAAAATTTGATTGGCGTAGCTTGCGTTAGAATTACACAAATGACAATGCAGACTGGTACAAAGGTAAAAATGTAGACAAGTAGACAGGTAGACACTTGCTTCCAAAATGTCCATAAGATTGTTCCACAAAAGTTGTCGGAAATATATATGCTTCCACTAAAGTTATCCACATGAGTAGCAGTTTATTCCTCCAATGGTAGAAAGACGTCCAACTAACACATTCATGCCTTGAATACTATTGTCATTGAAGTATACCTTACTACATTACACTTCTGACCCGAGTACATCGTATGCCTTTTTTCTATCCGGTGTCTGAACTCAAGTGACCCAACCTCACACTAAACAATGGACATATAGAAGTAGCAACGAGGACCATAAAAGCGAATTACTTGTAACACACAATATGTTTATGATGTACATAGAGGTGTTAATTACACGTTGAAATACACAAAAAACCATTATTACACAGTGATCCAGCATTCCCGTTTTTTTCCCCATCTCTTCACACCCTTCGTTCATCATGTACATGACCACTTTCCGTTTTTGACCCGAGAACACCACACCAAGGTGTTCCGTCCGTCCTCAGAAGTCCGACCGCCGTCGACGAAGAAATTCGTCTGGACAGACCAATCATGAAACATGAGGTTTTCCAAAAAAAAGCGAACTACTTTCTACACACCCGAAAAGAGGAAGAAAAGTCATTGAAGTCATTCCACATTAGTTGTACCAGACATATGTTTATCATATACAGAATGGCATTAGTTACACATTTAACACACAAAACATATTATTACACTACAATCCAACATTCTCATTTTTTCCCCATCTCTTTACTCCCTTTCCTCAACATGTACATGACCACTTTCCGTTTTTGACCTGGGAACACCACACAAGGGTGTTCCATCCGCCCTCAGAACTCCGAGTGGCCGTCGGCTAAGAAATTCGTGCGGACGGACCAATCATAAAATCCATTCTTTTGCAAGAAAAGTGATTGCAATAAGGTTGCTATGTAACCCAAAAACAAAAAAAAACGCCGGCGTAAAAACCCTAGCGAAAAAAAACACTAGGGTTTTTTTTGGCTAGCGTAAGAAACGCTGACATCATCAGCTTTGCTGACATCAGTAGATTTGGGATCAAAACGTCAATTTTTTTTAACGTTTCAATTCTTCAAGAAATGCTGTCGGTTTCCTAGCTGAGCGCTGACATGGCTCCGACCGGTGACAAAGACAAAGGACCGCCAGATCCTTCTTCCTCCTCCTCCGGGGTCATGAGCCCACGCCCGCAGGCCATTGCGGACCTGCGGAGTCAGCAGGATGAGATACGTTGCCTATAGCAGCAGCAGACTGACGCCATCCGCACGCTCATTGATCTTCTTCAGAGTCAATCCACGGCCGCACAGCACACCTCCGGGGGAGTCGGCGGTGTCACACCTTCTGCACAGCAGTCATCATCTAAACCGAGGAGAGCGGCAGGACAGGACCCGCCACTTCTTGATCCTTTGGAGGAGGACCCTCATATGCCAGGCATCGACGATGACACACCCGAGAGTGAGATTCGCGTACTTCATGAGCGTCTTCGCCAGTTGCAGACGCGTTCCGGTGTCCCGTTCCCGGCGATCCGATCTTCGCCTGAGACCTACCTCGGCGACTTTCCTTGTCTCGATGTCTTCCCCATCCCTCGTCTTTCTCATCCTGTGGTTGCTCTCCCTACGGAGCGGCAAATTAAGGACTTCGAGACACCGCCCCCACGATATGTCAGCGAGGACAGATTTGACTGCTGGCAGACCCTTTTTCAGGTCTGGACGACTTCCGAGGGAGTTTGACCCTACTACCACAGTCAGTACCAGGTTACGGACCGTGCTCAGGTGCTGACAGTGGCTCGGACAATGCCCGGACTTCTTTTCGCCATGCCTCGCGAGACCGTCGTGGACTTTTGCCCCTTGATTGGAGAGGCCGGCACAGGCGCGGGTGCTGACCCACGTGGGGGCTGGGAGCTGGCATTATCCCTGTTTGCTGCAGAGACGCACGCCACCCGCGTGGCTCACATTCGTGTCTTCCACTCCCTTTGTCAGGGACCTACCGAGCCCGTAGCTGCTTACTGGCGGCGCACCATGCGCATCTACACGCGCCTTGGGACCGCAGGAGGGACATAACTGCGGGCGCTTCGCACGCTTATGATTGGAGTACGTCTTGAGCATGCCGACATCTTCACGAGGTACAGCGATTTCGCACTCGAGCCTTTCTCCACCTCCCTTGAGCTTCTTCCTTGGGCGCATCAGCTTTTCCTCCAGGTGACATCCGCTCGTGAGGCAGCCGTCGTTCGCCGGGAGAGTTCACTTGCTGCACTGGTCATCACGTCACCACCGACGCCTCTGTCGTAATTCACTTCTCCATCCTTTGGCACGCCCTCCTCTTCCCCTTCCACCCCAGCTTTCCCGACTCAGACGCATGGTGTGGCAGCAGCAGCACAGGGGAAGAAGAGCAGAAAGAAGCATGGCTCGGGCCAGCAGCAGTCATCGCAGCAGCAGTCACCGTAGCAGCATTCATCAGGTGATAGCAGTGGACGCACTGTTCACTACTATAATTGTGGAGGCGCTCACCGCTACACCGAGTGCTAGTAGCCGCTCGACAGGGCGCGGATCACTCGCGGTCTTCAGGCTACACACGCACAGTCGTCTACGTCGAGCAGCACAGCCTCTGGACGCGCGGCGACCACGACCACAGCAGTTCCCGCTTCCCCACCGGCAAGTAGCGGAGACCCGGACCCCCGTGACCACACCATTGACGAGCTTCGTCAGCTCCTGGCGCTTTGCTCTCAAGGAGGTGCGAGTGTGTCGTCACAGCCAAGTGGTTCATAGATTGTTTGTTAGTCTGTTCTCGTCTCTCGTGATGAATTGTGTGGAGGAGTACAGCTAGCATGTGATGATGATGGGCCTGACATTACAGATTGGATTTCTGAGTCTCACCTGTGCACCTTTCGTCGTTCTCCCTCCTGTGTTGCCGAGCACCCGTCTGCAGCCGAGTCTTCCATTGCTCATTGCATCGTTATGTCCTCCAGTCGTGATTCGGGTGGCACTTGGATCATTGATTCCTGTGCCACTCACCACATGACATGTCGTCATAGTGACTTTGTAGTCCTCGAACCTGTGGCATCTGTTCGCTCCGTTCGTATAGGCTCTGGTCAGTCCTTGCCAGTCCAGGGTGTTGGGGTTGTGTATTTCGATGGTCCGTCTGGCCCCTTGTATCTCTCCGACGTGGTTTTTGTGCCTGACCTTGACCTGAGCTTGCTCTCTGTGCGTGCTTGCACTTTGATGGGACTCTCAGTGGAGCACACTGCGGACTCCGCGATAGTGACTTCTCTTGATACTCGCACTGTTGTTCTTCGTGCCTCTATTGTGGATGATCTGTATTGTGCTCCTCGAATCTCTTCTTTTCCTTGCTCCCCTTCCCCTCCTGCTCGTGTGTTTGTCACTCGTGTCCTGTCTGCTGAGCACCTACGCCTGCTGCATCGATGTCTGTGTCATGTGGGCTCCGACACAGTGTCGAAGCTCATTAGGACATAGCCCGCCCTCGGTCTTGACACGACCTCTTTCGAGAAGCTGCCCAAGACCGATTGTCTATTCTGCGCTTAGGGTAAGATGCATCGCTGCACCTATCCTGACTCCCGTTCTCGTGCCCTTTGCCCCCTCGAACTGTTCCATTCAGAACTTCTTGGTCCTCTCCCTATCGAGTCCTTATCCGATCGGGGCCGATATGTCCTGACCCTGACTGATGACTTCACCCGGATGCGGTGGGTCTACAACCTGCACCAAAAGAGTGATGCCGCTCTCGCGGTTTGTCTCTGGCTAGTGATGGCTGAGCGTCAGTCTCGCCACTCGCTATATACCTTCCGCTTCGATCGCGACCGTGAGTTTCCTGGCGACATGGACAGTTTGTTTGCCGAGCGCGGGATTTTTCACCAGGTCTCTGCTCCTGCCACTCCTCAGCAGAACGGTGTCTCTGAGCACTGGAACCCCACCATGGAGGATGCGGTCCGTGCTATGCAGTCTGAGTGCGGTCTCACGGAATCCTTCGCCTTTGAAGGATTCGCCTACATAACGTGGGTTTGGAACCGCCTCCCGCACGGTCCTCTTCCGGACCACGTTACACCGTATGAGCTCTGGTTTGGCCACCGTGCCGATCTGCGTCTTGCTCGTGCCTGGGGCTCAGTGGCTTCTGTGTGGTACACGGAGGGTCAGCAGGGGTCTAAGGTCTCTCCGCGGGGTCGTTCATGTGCCTTCGTTGGTATCTCCCTGCGGTCGAAGGCCTGGCGTTTTTGGGACCCCGCCCGTCGTCGTATTGTTGAGTCCAGCGACACTCTCTGCTTTGAGTCTCTCACCTACCACGATCTGCCCACGATTGTGTCGATGTCTCTCACGCACGTTCCTACGTGTGAGGTTTCTCGACGGATGGGGGAGTCTGAGCCTACGAGCACCTCTCGTCCGGCTGATGTGTCCGTTTGAGCCCTCTCCACTTCTTGGTCTCCGGCTCTTGATGACTCGGCGATCATCGGTGTCGGCCCAGAGACCTCTCCCATCCAGCCTGTCTCCTCTCCTATACCCTCGTGCCCCACAGATGCCCATGATACTGTCCCTTTGTCCACCGGTATTCCTGTCTCTGTGGGCGGTCCTGCTGCCACTCCCAGTCCTGCGTCTCCCATCTGTTCACTAGCCTCTCCTCCCACTGCATCACCTGCCCCTGTGCCTCAGACCTCACCGGATGTGGTCGTTCCTGTCTCTAAGGCTGCGGTCAGCCCTTTGAGCCTAGGCTACTCGCGTGAGCCTGGTGGTCGTCTTCGACCGTTGGGCTCCGGAGCCCAGCGAGTGTCAGATCCCGCACCCAGGCTCTCCACTCACAATGTTGCAAGTGGGGATCCTGGCATAAAGGTCCTCGGCCTGAGTGTGCGTACAGATCACACAGAGGTACATCCAGCGTGTCCTGCAAGGCATGATCTCGTCACTCGCGAGTTTCGTGCCGCTTGTGATGCAGCAGCTGACCTTGTGGTCGTCAGGCCTAGTTCTGAGGCGTGCGCACTCGCCACTCAGAGCTCTCCCTCATTAGCGTCTGATCCGGGTACACTGAGGATCGCCCTCTCGTCAAATGATGCCGATGCCTCGCGTGCCGCCTGCGAGGATGAGCTTCGTGCCATCCGAGAGCATGGAGTTTACGAGCTAGTCGACCTTCTACCTGGGACGAAGGCGATTCAGGTCAAGTGTCTCTTTCGCAAGAAGGTAAAGCCGGATGGCTCACTGGAACGCCACAAGGCTCGCTTGGTTGTCAAGGGGTACTCTGAGATCGAGGACGTTGATTACACTGACACCTTTGCCCTTGTCGCCCGTATGACCTCAGCTTGCGCTCTGTTTGGTGTGGTGGCTGAGCATGACTGGGAACTGCACCAGATGGATGTGAATAATGTGTTCCTCCATGGCTCTCTGGATGAGGAGATTTACGTGGCCCAACCACCAGGCTTTGAGGATGGTGACAAGGACTGGCGCTTGCGCAAGTCCTTGTACGGACTCGAATAGTCTCCTCGGTGCTAGAACTGGGACATCACAAGCACTCTGACTCGTGCGGGATATGTACAAAGCGAGGCAGATCCCTCTCTTTTCATCGGACAGGCGCCCGAGCGGTTCACTGCCATCCGGGTCTATGTGGACGACCTCCTGATCGCGTCTCCCTCCATTGAGGCCGTGAACGAGGCCAAGGCGGTACTCCAGACTGCCTATAGGATGAAGGACCTTGGTCCTGCAGCGGTGTTTCTTGGCATGGAGATTGTACGAGACCGCAGACACCGGACGCTTCTGTTGCATTAGGCCCGATACGCACACGTTGTGGGGGAGCGCTTCAGTGACCTCCTTGGCGATGCCAATGGCCTCCACTCCTCTCACACTTGACGGGCAGGACGCCCTGAAGGTGGACGATCCCACACAGCTGGGAGAGAAAGTGGATGTGACATTGTACCTCCGCCTTATCGGATCTCTGATGTACCTGGCCACTAACACACGCCCCGACATCGCTTTTGCCGTCAACCTCCTTGCACAGTTTTCGCACGCTCCATGTGCTAGAGCCCTCCATGCGGCTGTGCGAGTGGTGCGGTACGTGGTTTCCACGCCGTACCTTGGACTCTGCTTTCGCCGACAGTGTTCGGTGGTTCTTGACGGCTACACGGACAGCGACTAGGCCTGGAGCCCAGATGGACGCAGTCGCACCGGTTACATGTTCCTGCTCGGTGGTACCGCTGTGTCCTGACGCAGTGGGAAGCAGGGCTGCATCGCACGCAGCTCGTAGGAGGCAGAGTATGTTGCTCTGGGTGCTGGGGCTGCTGAGGCAGTGTGGCTGTAGCGCCTGTTCCTTGAGCTGGGTCAGTCGGTGCCCGCCATTGTGCTTCGTTGTGACAACCATAGTGCTCTTGTCATTGCGGAGAACTCTGGTGTCTTTCATGGTGGCACAAAGCACATTGCGGTTGAGCATCACTTCGTGCGTGATCTGGTGGAGCGACATGTGATCTCCGTCATTTGGGTCGGCATTGACATGCAGCGTGCTGACTTCTTGACGAAGGCACTCGCGCGTAGGAAGTTTCTGGTGGCCATTCGTTCCATTGGGCTTCGCCCCTTGCCTGAGAGTGGTTGAGTACGGGGTGTGTCTGTGTCTGTGTCACGACTCTTTTTGCACTGGTTGTTGCACTCGTCTCAGTGATGCACGTGTGTGGACATGCGTACCATCGGGTCATGAGGAAGTGTTGTGATTTGTGACGTTCCTGTCGACCTGTACTGTTTACTGTGACCACTCGGCTGTGTCCACGCTCGTGCAGATCCCTGATGCGGACCTAGGTGGCACCGGGGTGTCGTGTGGTGGTGGACTACCTGCTCGGAGCTGATCGATGGTCGCCCCAGAGTCGTGGATGCTGTCTGGGACCTTCTGCAGTTTTTCTGCAGCTCGTAGGATTTCATCGGTGGACTGGCCGTGGGCCCGATTTGCATGTTTTTGCATTGTGTGTCCACCATTTGTTGCCGGATGCATGCATGTGACCAGTCGTAGCGTCCGGCTTGAGATTCTGCACGTGTAGGTTCAGACGGCGTAGCATTCTGACTTGTCTATGCTGAGTTACAACCAAAACAGTGGGTTTGGGCCGGTTTTAGGACAGACCTCGCACTGCCGCGTGCGACACCCGCCGTGCGCCGCGGCAGGTACTTATGCCATGGACCTGTCATTTGTTGTTTCTCTCTGCACATGCTATTGAAGCATTCTTACACTTTGCCATGTGTCCCCTAGCCAGACCCTTGCCGTTGTGTGCACGACTTGTGACTGTCGTCACTGTTTGACCAGGCACTAACGCCTAGTCAGCGGCAATGTCGTTAGGAAGCTTCCATGCATTTCCTCACCGATCATGTTTCTGCTCACTCCTCCGCAAAATTACAGTGGTGTTTTAGCACCTCGGATGGTTGTGCAGAATGAATGGAAACCTTTTGTTGACCGCAACATGTGTAGAGGTGTCGATGCTGGACAGGGTGTAGCAAGGTTGTACGCCTACCACTTTGAATGCTCTGCTCGAGGTGGACCCACCTTTGCTACATTCAAGTTCTTGCCCGCTCGTTCTGAACATTTCCGCCAGTTTCTCCATCATGGGCTACGATGAAGAGGCTATCCAACTCATAGCGACATGCTTGCTCGGGGATGCAGTTCATGGCCATGCATTTGCGAAACAAGTGTTGGTGTGATTGTTTTGATTTCAAATCTTGCAAGGAGGGAGGCCAGACAGACAGGGGCAGTGTTGCGACAGAGGTGCATCAGTCTTTGTCTCCAACACACGGATCAGAGAGAGGGTGTGTTGCAAAAGCAAGAGAAGGAATGGGAGCAAGCAGACCCTGCCAGAGCTGAAAACCAGTGCTCCACTGCAAAACTGGTGCGCAAAAATGGGCTACACCTGGCAGCCTCCAAGGTCAGAGAGCACCGAATTCCAAAACACCGGTGGCAAGCTATGGCAGCATGGCGGCCGCCCTCACGTCTTCTTCTCTGTCTCCAGTCCCTCAGATGCTGACATGAGCATGCCAAGGCGTTGCGCCTTTTGACCACATGCCCACATCTGCGGCACATCATCATGTGCAAGCCGCGCATCATCATGTGCAAGCCGCGCATCATCATGTGCAAGCCGCGCATCATCATGTGCAAGTCGCACAGCCGTTTCTAGCTGAGGGAGAGTTTTGCCATGGTGAGTGCGAGCACACGCACGCCGTTGGCCATGTCGTCCTTGGAAGCAAACTCGTCGGGCCTGTGGCTGTAGCCTGCTTGCTCAGCCGTGCCAAAAGTTGTCCGCCGTTTGTGTCGTGGGCGTGCATGGCGTCGTTTGGATGTTGCGTCATGACGTGCGGCCATGCACACGCACACACACAGAGGAGAGATCACGCATCATGTTGTGTGTCATGAGTCATGTCATGATGCTGGGTTCATTTTTTCTAAACGCTTTGCAAAGCGTTTAAGAAAAAATAAAACCTGGGTTCATGGAAATCTGCGCGCCATGTGGCCAGAAGCGTGCTTCAGTGCGTCATATGTGCAATGTTTCGTGTGATCGTGTGTCGTGTGAAACATTTGGTGTGATCATGTGTCGTGTGCCCAAACAAGCATGCTGAGCGAACACAAACGACATGAGTGAACACAAACGACATGAGTGAACACAAACGACATGAGTGAGCACAAACGACACAAGTGAACACAAACGACAGGAGTGAACACAAAACGACACGAGTGAACACAAAACGACACGAGTGCAGACAGCAGTACGAGTGCAGCTCACATGGCCCCCACATCGCAACATGGGCCGTGCACCAAGAGCAGTTGTGTGTCTATGCGTCCACATGCATGCATCCACATGCATGCATGGTTGCCTGCCTACATGCATGCATAGAGCAGGCGATGTTCAGCGTGCGTAGCAAATCTTGCACAAACAGATCGCCACAGACTGGATTTTCACGGATAAGGTTGCGCACATGGACTTGACCTCCTCTCACTCACCCTTGAAGCACGGAATGAAGATCATGCCGGTCGGCGCAATCCTGCAGTGCGTTGCGTTGGCGGCAAAGGCAAGCAAGCAACAGCAGATGCAGAAGGGGGATGAAACGAACAGGGCAAAGCGGCAACAAATTATACGTTACATGTTTTGCAGAAATTGCATTTACGGCCGGTGAAACGTTGCACCAACGCCTTCATCCACATGCGCACTTCCACAACGATTCAGTCTTCCAAGATTCCCCCTCAGATTCACACACACATGCATCCGTTCTGCCATGGGCAGACTCCAAAAACGTGGGGGGGGGGGGGGG
>SZWC01016467.1:699-14977 GCA_023375785.1 Penium margaritaceum | reverse complement strand
CGTCGGCATTCACATGCAGTCGGCATGTGAATGGATGTCGGTACGCAAACAACGGAAGGCAATGGGCGTTGCAGCACTCTGTGTTCGCCACAGGACCCACACGTTGCATGTGCAATGCAAGCGCAAGTGCATGCAAGCGCAGACGCAGCGGCAGATGGGTGCAAGATGAGACGCAGCGGCAGATGGGTGCAAGATGAGACGCAGCGGCAGATGGGTGCAAGATGAGACGCAGCGGCAGATGGGTGCAAGATGAGACGCAGCAGCAGATGGGTGCAAGATGAGACGCAGCGGCAGATGGGTGCAAGCGCAGACGCACCGGCAGATGGGAGCGGTGCGTGCGTCCATCCACACGATGGCGTTGTACAGTGGCTTGCCCGTGCTCCTACGCCACACCACCGTCGTCTCACGCTGGTTCGTCAGCCCCACCGCCGCCACACGCGCCGCCACCCCTGCCCCTGCCCCTGCCGCCGCTCGTGCGCCGTCGTCCGCACCGCCACAACCACCTTTGCACGAGTGAGACTCTGCGTTGGATTCGGCACCACCTGCAGCCTCGGAGCTCTGCTGAACTGCTGCTGCATCTGCTGCTGCTGCTGCTGCTGCTTCTGCTGCGGAAGCAGTGGTGTGCGTTGTGGCAAGATGGGCGTGTGCTTTGTCTACGGCGCGCGCCATGCACTCACGCACCGTCGACAGAATCTCCATCGGGTCGTGCTCCACCCACCTGCACCGAATATTGCATCGCATCGCATCGCATCGCATCGCATCGCATCGCATCGCATCGCATCGCATCGCATTGCATCGCATCGCATCGCATCGCATCGCATGCCATTGCATTGCATAGCACCGCATCGTTTAGCAATGCAGCATATCCAATAGCAATAGCAGCAGCAGCTGCTACTGCCTCACCCCACTCAGCTCGGCATCCGTATCGCACACCATGGCCGTGTATACCTCCGCAGTTGCAGGTTCTTTCAGAGTGGACAATCTGTGAGGACCAAAGAAAAAATGTAAAAAAAAGCATACGAAGTGGCGGCACATGGGTATGCGCTGCATGCGTACGACGACAGCCATGCAAGCAAGCCATGCATGCGTGTCACACTCTATCGCGTTGAACACCAAAACGACACCGACAATAATGACGTCGACGAAAACTGCGCCACCACCACCACCACCGCCGCCGCCGCCGCCATTGCCGCCATTGCCGCCGTTGCCGCCGTTGCCGCCGTTGCTGCCGCCGCCGCCGCCGCCGCCGACGAAGACACCAATGGAAGCAACGACGACATCGGCAACAACACTGACGGCAGCAACGGCAGTCACTCGCTCGTTCACACACCAAACACCAACCTCAGCACTCGCACGCTTGCCTGCGCACACCAACGCACGCATGCCTGCGCACACCAACGCACGCACGCGTGCCAACGTGCCGACATGCCACGGGCACATGTACGCAACCTGCATACCCAGCTTGTGGGTGGATCTGCGAGAACTCCATCTGGTGCGACGCCACCACCTCCAGCTGCACCTGCTGCGCTCTGCCTCTGCCTGCCTCCTCCGGCCAATCCGCCGCTGCCTGCTCCACGCCACTCGCTCTCTCCTTCGCGCCAGCAGCAGCAAAAGCAGCAGCAGCAGCAGCAGAAGCAACAGAAGCAGCGGGCTGTGATGGCGCAGCGGCGTCGACGTGCAGGTGCACGCGGTAGAGGAAGAAGCGCGTGCTGGTGGTGCCCTGGTCGATGGCGCCCACCAGCGCCAACTCGTCGCCGTCATTGTCATTGCCATTTCTATTGCTGCCGTCCGTCCGCCTACTGCCGCCCCCACTGCCCACGCTCATTGCTGCCAACGCTGCTGCTGCTGCTGACCGCACACTCGCGTCGTCCCGCTGCTGCTGCCGTTGCAGCGGCGCGTCCATGGCGAGCGGCGGCGGCGGAAAGCAGGGCGTGCGGTTGCGAGTGCGGCACACGGCATATGGGGTGTGCGTGGGTGGGTGGTGGCAAGATGGGCAGCGTGGTCGGATCGTTGGATCGGATGCAAATCGCGTGCCGACGGTGTGGTGCGGATTGGGATGCGCCTACTTGCGCGTTATTCGCAAGCCGCTACGGCGGGACAACAGCACAAGTGAGGATCTGGAAGTGGCCGTTGCCGTCACTTCGGGAACCACCATAGCAGCAGCAACAACACAGGGCCAGGGCAGGCTGTGAATGGTTGCCGCGGCTCGAACCGATGACTCTGAACCAACGCAGCTCGCGCGTGCGTCGCGTCAGCGCCAGCACAGATGCAAGCTGTCACGTCGTGCAGCTGGGTCCACGCGCTGGGCGCACTACTCAACTGCAACATTGGAGGTGATCCCGCATGCTTCCGAATATTCGTTTTGTTTTTTGCCCCTGGTCGTCACCGATTGAGGCTGGGGTGCTACCTCATCAACAAAAGTCGCCCGGGAGTTGAACCCGGCCCCCAAGAGATCAAAGCGAAGGTGGGAAAGTATAAAGGTGAGTTTCATCCGCGTTCAAATTGTAAACGCGGATAAAAGACTTAATCATTAGCGAGGTTCCTTGATGAAGAAGTTGCATGAGCTCATGAGGCGAACAAAATCGAACTCGAAAAAGTGGAGACCAATTCTGGCCTTTTTTGTTGCAAAGAAGTGAACTGAAAGGAAATGAACCAGATATAATGTTGCAGGGTAGTCGGGAATGTGGCAAGGAGCTTAGGTTTCGGGGAGGAGTGTAGTGGGGCCCACCGTTATTGCCAAATAAGGTGAAAGAGAGTAGACCGAATGACCATCCCAACTATGTTATAAGCTAGAGGCTTAAGACTGCCAATGAAGATATCAATAGCATCAGGCGGGAGGCCATGAATGAAGGCTTAATACACTCGGACGAGGCGAAGGGTGAGTCCAAGAAGTCTGTTGTAGAGAAGGAAATAGTGTTCAAATAATTCATCGGAAAGGATGTATGGGTAAATGCCCCTCTTGCCAAGGTTCATAGAGCGTATGCAATGGGCAACCAGGATCGAACGCAAGAGGATACAAGTTATAATATCTCGAGTGCGAATTTTTAGAGGTAGATGTGAGAGTTTCTGACAAGCAAGGGCCAATTGAAAAGTTTATCACAATATTTCTCTGCCCAATAGTCTTCCGAACATTTGTTTTGTGGATTTCCACTCTTGCTTGTGACCACCTCTCCACATGGATGGAACGAGTCGCTAGGCTGTGGGTGATTGAACGGGATGGGTTGAGGGTCGGAGACTCTCAATCATCGTATTCTGAGCCCAGTGGGCCAAGCTTCATGTCTAATCTGTAACATACCTAGTAAGGGGTTACATAATAAATGCTTATCTTGTACAATTCCTTTAAGAGGAACACAAAAATCATGAATGGTAGATCGGTGGATTTTTTTGTTACAAAGTATCCCTATGTCTTTTGGTTCAGTATCCACTTAAAAAAATTCCAATCTATTATTTCCCATAGCTTCGACCCGAGGAGCTTGACCAAAATGCACCCTTAAAGTTTTGAAATAGGTATTCTCTTATCATTGAACATTGTAATGCCATGACCGTGTGGCCCTCCGCCTTTAATTCCTCAATCAATATACAAGGCTCACTGTTCAAGTTTTAGGACAACAGGCAAGGTTTGGACATGATATGTGTAGTGAAACAGCTGGTGTATGGGCTTTGAGATGTGTGAGTGTGAGTTAGTATTGTACAGTGAGTGCTTCCAAGTTTGTCCCGATGATTCTCCACAAGCTGCATTGCATCTTATCCGACACGTATGATGCATTCGGGCCACCTAGTTCACTCATGCATGGCTGACAAAATTTTCTTAGTGGTTGAGACTCGTGCACTCGGTTGTCTATGCGAGTTCCCCTGATTGACCTCATATTTTCACCAAAAGTTCTTTATTCTCCCTGTGGCCGAGACCCAGGCACACAGTGATGTTTAATGGTACCTCGGGAGACCAGTACCGGTTAATCACACAATAACATGCTTTGCATCTGTCATGTGCGGTTTGCATGTGGACGAGACCCCGACGCCCGATGACATCGTCCGGCGTCTTGCCCAGCTTTGGCTTAATGGTAAACTAGCGTGCTACTGTGGAGTTTGAACGTGTTTCATGCATATCTTGCATTTTCTCGACGGTCCTGACCCGAGCACTCGGTGACATGTTCCTGGTGCGTCGGGAGACCAAACCTGTCTGGTTTCACATCGTCTGGTGTTCACATTCCCCATCTCTATTTTAAAACGGCAGGGATGAGAGAGCATGGGGGGCCAGCTGCCAATCCCAACTACATAAGCCCACTGTGGGGCTAAGTGTACTCTCTCCCCTGTTTCTTGATGTACACGCTCCAGATTTTGGCGCTTTAACTCGCCCTTTCACCGTCAGAGCCCATGTCTCATCTAGCATGGGCTTGCATGCCCTAATATGATTCATACATGGTCTCAGAGCACAGGGGGCCGTGTGAGCATCAAACTAGCAGAACAGGTCTGAAACCTAGCTGAAGTCTGCCACGTGGTGCCATGCTGGCAGGAGCAGAAAACTTGTATAAAACAACAACAAGGATGGCTACAACTTAAATTAGTTTTAGTGACATTTGAAGGTGATTGCGTGCTACCGCAACTATTGTATGCGTGGCAAAAGAAACAGCACCCCAGGCGACAGCCGCTACTAAGGAGCAACAATGGCCCTCCCACCCACCGACTTCTAACAGGGGACTTTGAGTGTCCAATCATCACGCTAAGCAGCGTGGCAGCAGTGTACAAGCGCCAGCAGTGTGCATGCAGCGTGGAACCAGGCACATGTAGTGTGCAACCAGTGGCAATGTGTCAGTTGCATACCAAACAGCCTAGCAGCAGCTGCACTAGCGACATGCAGCAACGAGCAAGCACCTTGGAGTGAAACAATTCACTACAGCAACAACAACCTCTAGCCATCGTAGCTAGCAAGTAGGATCCCAACAGTGTACAGCAGCAGCAGCAACAGTAGTCACAGTAGAAGCGCTGACAGCCGCTTGAGGTAGAAGCTTCTAACCTCCGCATCATTACGCACCGTACGCACGCTGTGTGCACCGTTCAGCTGCTCAGCCAACAGTGAGCAGCGTGGAGTCAGCAACAGCGCGCAACAACAACAAAATTGCTAATCAACAATGGCAAAATGTAGGGTAGCGTACAATACGCACGCTATAGCAACAGAAAAAAAAAACCAAAAATAACTACATCTCCAAGGCCGGCATTGTACAACCTGTTGTATTTAGCCAGCAACTGCAATAGCAGTAATAGTAGAAGCAGCCGCAGCAGCAATATTGGGGGCACCTAAAATGAAAAACTAGCAGTGCTATCACGGCTACTTGTGACAGTCGTGCATTGCCAGTAGTAGCGAGGAAACAAACTCATGCTGAATAAACTTGCAAGGAAGCTGCTGGCTTGAACCGATGTCGGTGATATGAGTTGACCCACAGTTCTTTCAATTTCCATTTCAAATAAAACGAGCGACACTTTTTTTACTAATAGAGTTGACCATCTCGTCATTGGCACGTCTTTATCTTCATTCAGTTATGTTGTTAGTGGTCAAGGGGGTGTGTGAATCTGTCTCCTATGACATCAACTATGGCAGTGTCCACCGATGTTGGAGTGCACACAGGAGGTGTCATATAATTGGTGACTAATGCATCCTCTGCACCTTTGATTTTGACATCACCAGCACCATAAGCTCCATCTTCAGTATCAAATTCATCTATAACATTAGCTTCATCTAGAGCATCAGTTTCATCAATTGTTTCTGCATCATCGGCTGCATCAGTTCCACCAGCTACATCTGTGTTGTCGACAACCCTAGTAGCATCAGCTCTATCTGGAGCCTCTGGTTCATATTCAACATCAACTTCCTCGGCTGGTTTGGCTCCATCAGCTACATCGACTGTACTAGTTACATTAGCAATGTGAACAACTTTAGTATCATCAGGTGCAGTGGTAGGTTCTGTGTCAACTACACCTACTCCATTCTCAGTTTTGACATCATGAGCTATATCAGCAGGTTCTCTGTCTTCCACAGGAGTCACAACAGATTCCTTGACTACAACACCCAGTGCATCTACATCATCCGTACCACCTGTAGTTTCCACTACACTGGCTGCATCGGGGTGCATCTTTAGAGTTAGCATCATTGACAAAATCTGTAGCAGCATCTTCAGGAGCATCAATCCCACTAGCTACATTAGCTACATCCACTACATCAGCTGCATTGGCTACACCAGCTAGATCCTTGTTTTTTTTTGCATCTACAGCACCAGGTACTTCGATGGCAGTACCAACTGCATCTACATAATGTATTCAGTGTCTAGCATCTGCAGCGTCAACATGTTCTGCAGTACCCACATGACCTGGTGTGTCAACAGCACCTATGGCAGCTTTACTGTCCACACTACCAGCTGTATAAGCAGTATTAATTGTGTCCCAGGATCAGCTGTATTGGTAGAGTCATTTGGTAGAGTCATTTGGTAGAGTCATTTGGTAGAGTCATCCACAGAATTTATGACTTCAGCAACACCGGCAGAATTAGCATAATCTGTTGTGTCTACATCCATACCTTCTCCATTATCTACGATACCAGCTGCATCAACTGCAACACCTGCTACACCAGTTGCGTCATCTTTTGCATCGACATCATCACTATAATCTGCAACATCTTTATTACCAGATGCTTGAGCTACATGTACAATAGCTATACCATCCACATTGCAAGCTGCATCAGGTTCACCATCTACACCAGCCACATTGGCCTATACTAGTTCGACTCCATTTATAGCCTTATGTGACTCATCAACAGGTACACCATCCGTTACATCGGCTGCACTAGCTGCTTCATCCGTGTTGACAGATTGAGCAACATCAAGTGTAGTGAAAGTGCCTACATCTTCAATACATCAGCTCCGTCAGGTGCATTGGCAGCGTAGACACCTTCAAAGCACTAGCTTTGCCAGCGGAATCATCTCTTTCAGGTTCATCAGATTCACCATTGGAGTCAACATCTGCGTCTGCATCAGGTACACTGGATGTATGAGGTGCATCAACAGCCTCAATAGCATTAGTGGTAGGTGTATGGTCTATATCATCCGCACCATCTACAGTGCTAGCTGTAGTAGCTATATATGCTATATTAGTTGTACCTGTTGCACCGACATCAAATGTGACACTGGGCATTGAGGTTGGATCCTGAGGGTCAGGTGCAGTGAAAACGCCTATACCTTCTGAATCATCTGAAGTTTAAGCACTATCTACACTAGTGGTACCATCCATTGTACCAGCTACATCAGCTACAACTATTATACCTGTTACATCAACAACAACACGTACACCTTCTGCAGCATCACCATCGACACCAACTGCAACATCAACACCATCACATGCTCTGGCTCCACCTACAACACCAACGCCATCGACTACATCGGTAGCATCAGTTGCATCGACAACATCAGCTGCATCGAAACATCCGCTACATCTGCTGGCTCTTTATTTGTCAGTGAGTGTGTAGTAGCTAGTGGAGCTACTAGTCTGACGCCTGCAAACACAGGGGGAGTATTGGAGTCTTGCTCACCAATGGTTATGACGACAGAGTCAATTCACTTGATTGAGTTGGCAGCATCCTGTCGTACGTGCGCAAGATGTCGTGTTGAGGTGGATCAGATTTCTTCTCATATTATTGAGCAGCAGATTTATACCGTTGCTATCTGAGAGATGTTGTCAAGAGACACTCCCACACAATAGGATGTACCTGATCATCCCTTCATCAGGGACATGTAGAGGATGGACTACATACACATGTCTAGACTGTGTGGGTTGTGGAATGCAGAGAAGTGGTTATGCGTACTACAGGGCACATTGGCCAAGGAGCTCATTGGGGGTTGGAATGGACATAACTCAGGTAGTGTGAGTCTAGCTCTATCGCAGCCTCAAACAATACCTCAAAGTATGAGGATGATGAGGCAATGAGTGTTGATGACATAACGGACTGCTCTGAGCCGTCCTCAGCTCACCCCCAACTTTGTTCTTTGCGTCCAGGCCATCCCTACCTTCGTATAGGCTTAACACATCTCCTATTCCAGAGCTAAACATGCCTCCACTTTCTCCAACTGACCATCCGGCTCAGGCCCAGGACCTGTGGAGAGGTGACCCTTTAGGGGATATGGTACCTGCAGTCACTTAGCTTTGGGTTGCAAAGATGGAGGTGGAGGTATGTGTCGAGTGGTCGATGCCTTGTCTACTTGTTGGACTATTGCAGGTGCTCCTGTTGATTGGGCACGGTCACTAGGACAAGCGCTGTGGTTCAGGACAGGAGCACGAGAAAAAGCAGAGCGGAAGCGGCAACGGAAAGAGGAATGGAAGCAGAAATGGCGGGAAAGCAATGGAGTGTGTTCTGGGTGCGGCACCAAAGTTGCGAGCACTGAGGAGCAAGTGTGAGGAGCAAGTATAATACTGACGAGGGAGACCGGAAATGATGCCGGTGCAGACGACTGTGGGCAGAAGGTCAATCTTCATCTCTTTCTCTCCCCGCTCTCTCACGCGGGCCGATAGTCCTAGGGGAAGGAGACGGGACGTTCTCCCTCTCCCCCCCTTCTGATGTGGGCCGACTGCCCAAAGGAGAGGAGAGGGGGCATTCTCCCTCTCCCCCCTCTCTCACACGGGCCGACTGCCCAAGGAGGAGAGGGACAGGAGCCCCGCTCCCCCCTCCCTCCACTGCGCCGATGGCACCGATGGGGAGGAGAGGGACGTACCCCCTCCCCTTCCTCTTCTTCATGGAGCCGATGGCACCAAAGGGGAAAAGAGGGACGCGAGTCCCTCCCCCATCCCACAACAATGACGGCGCCGAAGAGGAGGATATGGCTGGACTCCCTCCCTCCCCCATTCCAATGGTGCCAACGGCGCCGACAGGGAGGAGAGGGATGGGAGTCCCTCTTTCCCCCCTCTTACAGCGCCGACGGCACCGAAGGGGAGGAGAGGGACAGGAGTCCCTCTCCCCCCTTTTCCATGGCGCCGGCGGCGCCAAGGGGGCGGTGAGGGGAGCGTCTCCTTCCCTCCCCACTCATCCATGGTGCCGACAACGACAAGGGGGAGGTGAGTGAAGCTTTCTTTCCACTCCCTCCTTCCCCCCTCCCCCTCTCATGACGACGGTTATTTTAGAGGCACGGAGGGAGCTGCTTCCCAATGCCAGATTGACTGGTGGAGACAGTGAAGAGAGGAGGAAGTTTCCTCCCTCCTTCCACAGCTGTCGGGGGACATGGGCCCCGCAGACAACTGAAACCACGCAAGGTGTTCTTCCTGAATGGCTTCTTGTATGTAAGTGGTTCAATGGTTTGACGCCACGCCGTGGAACACGAGGTTATGTATTCAAACCCTATCTCTTGTTTTTTTTTCCCAGGCCTAGAGGCTGGCCCATGGAAAACAGAGATAGCGCTGGCGTTTGAATCCGGTTTTGACCACCGTAAAAAGCGGCAAGGAGCGCGGTGTGAGCTCTACAATATTTTGAGTATTTCTCAAATATTGACCATTTTCCCGTTGATTGAAAAGGGGGAAGACCGATCGTTTTCCCAACATACCACCTGGTGACGCTTGGAAGATTCTAAGCATCAAGCAAAAACATAGGTACTTGACGTGCCAAAATTATGTTCAAATGTCATGGATCCTCAAGTTGAGGAATTCTATGTTAACTGTTTACAAAAACATTCGAAACGGTGAAAACGTTTGTGGTCGTACCCGAGTGTGTGGTCAAGTTGACCATGAAAATTGACGCAAAAATCTATAATGCTCTGGTTGAGCTCTTCCAAAAACCAGCGATTCTGATTTTCCTTTCCAAAGCACAAAAAGGAGGAAAAATGATAGTTTCCATTGCCCTGGACGGAACTCACTTAGAAATGTTTCAATGCAAGAAATTTAGCACGGACACTGCATAAAGTTTTCTGAATTAACTTTAAATTTTGGGGTATTATGTGAGAAAACCCGGAGGGGATGACCGTTGAAAGCCTCAACATGGCTCAATGTGGGTTGTACATATGCTAAACAGTTTTGTTTACACAAAATGACAACTACAGCGTGCACCAAGTTATAAAACTACAATGGTGACGTGTATCGAGATGAATTCTCAAAGAAAAATTAAAAAACACTGAATGTGTTATAACCACTCAACGAGTCCCCTACTCACCACAATAATGCAAAATGTGCGGACAACACAAAACGAGTGTCGGTTGCACAGTTACATGGGCGTCAACCACATCATCGACGTAAGTGCCGATTGGACTACAGGCAACAGCACAAATGCTCATTGCAGAAATATTGTCATTGTTGAATACACCACTAAAAAAGTACCAGTTATACTTTAATCACGGATACCAGAAGCATCCGTGATGCTAGTGCCGAACGCAATGCTCATGGTCTGCAGAGGTATGACCAAAGCAAAGGCCGGTTGTGAATCCAAGTGGGTGCCGATTGTACCAAGGATATAAGGCAAGTCATTTGTGATTGGATTTTGATGAAAGGAGAGCCTGAGTGCCGATCGCACTCAACGCATACGCGACGGTGAAAATCCCTGCACGAGGGTCGAGCGTACAAATTGACAAGTGCCGGTTGCACTGGGAGCATGACCAACATGGGAGAAGCAATTGTAGTATTCATGCGAGTGTCAAATGAAAAATCCCCATGAACGTTGAATGCATGGCTGACGGGTGCGTCCGTTAAATCGTTGACACGAGTGTCAAATGCACCATTGTTGTAGATGCTGATTGCATGATTGACAAAACATGCGGGTTGCACTTTTGTCATGGGTGCAAAATGCACCACACATGCGAGTGCCAAACGCACTATGGCCATGAGTTCCAAGTGGACTAGCTATGCTAGTGTTGATGGTACAACACATGCTGTAAGATGCCGGTTGCACCGATAACATGGGTACCAATCACACCCCGTTTTATCAACTAGCAAGAACAAGCTAACCGTTGCCTCGTCATGCTGGCTTGTGACGAGGAAGATTTCCTCAAATTTGGACCATGCTAAAGGTGGACGAACTCCTCCATATCCATAAATGGAACGTGCTACAAAAGCTCAGTTGGTTGAGTACCAGTTTTAAAAACATGCACGGCTTGCATGACCGCAGGAGGTCAAAGCGCATGACCAAGTGCTAGAGACATCCCTCTTTTCAATTGGTCAAGGTATACGATTCATACCATGGTACTTTAGCCATGTGAAATTGGGTATCCGGTATGCGTGGAAAACATGCATGACATGCACAAACAAAACCTTATCCACTAACTGTTGGTGCATCGATGATGACATCAAATTACGGATAAGTTGGACGGACAAATGAGCACAACGGTTTTTTGACCTTTGAATAAGATAACGATATTAGCTGATGTTTTGGATAAAAATGGCGACACCATTTCACCAAATATAGTGGTTTGGTGGGCGTAGGATGTGTCCTACAATAGTCCCACATCCCATTGCTACAATATTCAAAGGTAAATGCGATCGTTTCACAACTAAGACGGGTCATGAATATGTCATTAAATGTGAAACAAACCTGGTGTGTTATCATGTCAACTTCAATCCTTGAGGATTGACATTGTGCGGCCTGTACAGAGTGTGTACTTGATGTATCAGTATCGTTCGGAGGTACTGTGCATCCTTAGTCATGGCCGATGCAAACATCAGTCTGTGATTGAACGTGTCAAGGATGATACACTTGAATAAGTTCTCAACGGCAAAACACTGACAACCTTTCACTCAGCGAGTGATGGTTACAAATCCTGGTACCCAAACGGTACACACGATAAAAGGTACAAGAATGCACCGATAACCCTCTTCAAAAGACAAGGATGATTGTCAATGGCGGTTGTAAATGCGCCAAAGAGGGGCAGAGAATCTTCTGTGGCTCCTCAACGATTTAAGACACTGCAGAGCGGTGGTCAAAGAGAGAGGTTGAAAAGAGTCACACTCTAGCATAAGACGAGATTCACTGAACGTCAAATGTGAACAAATTTGAAGGCGACACCATCGGTCTATCATCACTCGATGAGTGAACATGTCATGGACATTAATAGACAAAATGGCTTGAACCGATGTTGGTGATATGGGTTCACCCACAGTTCTTTGAATTTCCATTTCAAAGAAAACGAGCGACACTTTTTTTACTAATAGAGTTGTACAGTAAAATGGCGATCTCATAGTTTTCTACAAACCATCTACAACATAGTTGGGATCACTAAATGGTCTAGGTTTTGTGTCTAAAGCTTATGACCATAGAAACGACCTATACGCCGATAGCTTTATACTAACAGTGTGTTAGCATCCACATCCTGGTGATCCGACCAACCACATAACGGGTCATAATCTATATTGAAACAAAATAACAACCATTGTGTCGGAACCAGATGTTGATGTGAAAGGAATGTTCAAGATCAGTCTTGAGAAACAATATTTCTCATCAGATTCTTTTGATGTTCTAAGTTGATGGCATCATGACACGATACACTAGTCGTGTACGTCACTCTCTTCAAACATCAGGCAGATGGATTCTGATCATGCGAAAGATATAGTATAGTACCGTTTATACGATAACGCACATAATAAATCCAAAATCCGATTTGTGGGAGTAAAACCAATCTCTGAGAGGGATCATAATGACTACTATATAGTCAAACCATGCTTCACTGACCCAAAAGGTCATGGTGAAGCAACTTAAGTCCCTAGGCTGTTGGGATTGTTTAATTGATGTACATTGCCAAATGCAAGTATACTATATTTTTGGATGTTGCTTCGGTGATATCCAGGATTGTGGTGGTTTGTAAGATGTCTTCAATGAGGATGATACCCTCTACAAGTGCCTCGGATAAGGCATATGATAAATACTCTATTGATTAAAAGTACCGAATGTACACAATACAAGACATTGAAGCAACACGAATTGTTATAACTTGGCAAATATAATCCATTGACGGGTTCCCAAATGGAACCTATGGACGTGATGACATAAGGATTTTGGAACCGGTTGTTCCGGGATCACCTGACGTGATTCGGAAGTGTTCGATCACAATCACGTGGAATTAACACCCAAAAGGTGTCCTTGCAATATGTACCGCATGGATTGTGATCATGGTACATCCGTTTGGTGAAAACCATGTTATGAACACTTTGTTTGTGGATGCGATCCACAATTGTTGAGATACGTTATCTCGGCTAACCTACTTAAAAGTGATGTGCTCTTGACAGGGACGTGAGCGGCAGCCTATGGTACGCATTTCAGACAAAAATGAGGGGATGATGATTGAGACCAAGATCATCTAGGTCGGAGCATTGTCATGTCCAATGACAGACGTTGACAACAAGTGCATGAGCCAGACGACCAATGCCACCTCCTTCAAGATGAGTGTAATCTTTGAAAGGAAAAACACGTGTGCTTAGCAACCATGTCTTAGGATCTTGGTGGCTCCCAACCTTAAGATAAATCTAGCATGCGAGTTGCATGGGCTTGGTGGAGCTTGGTTAAGTTCAGCCAACCAACCCACAGGTGCTGAAAGAGGTCCAGTAGAACTTTGTGTGGTCATGAACACGTGGTTGCAAACCAAGAGGACTAATATCCGGATCTTGGATAGCACGTATTGACAATGTTGTGGGGAGGTATCACCTCGGGAACAACCCCTTGGAAAGGGGGAGGAGGGGCGCTCCTTGTAAAGGGGGAGGAGGCCTCACCACAACAACTTGCTGAACACGTACCACATGGAATGTGGGTAAATTCATCCTATGTACTCTCTTCCAAAATTGCAAGCCATTGTTGACAATGTACGTCCCAAAAGGCATCGACTATGCCATTGATACACACGTGTGATGAGTCTTTGGTGAAGACTCACTAACAATTGTGATGAACGTATAAGGATTGTACGCGTCTCATCTTGGCAAGAGCCAATCGATCACGCTATTAACACAGGATGTTGCACTCAAATGACCATAATTACAAAAACCACAAGTGTGTGGTTAAATGTACGTGAACGTGACGCTAGTGTGCTGCGAATGACAAGAGTTTACACGTCTGATCTTGTTTGCAATTCTTGTTACATGGGTTACATCTTGAAAAACACGATGATCAAACCTCCGTGAGCAAAGACGAACCAGTATGCATGCATGCATACAGACATAATTACATACATACATACATACATACATACATACAAACATACATACATACATACATACATACATATACATACATACATACATACATACAAACATACATACATACATACATACATACATA
>SZWC01016466.1:10335-28823 GCA_023375785.1 Penium margaritaceum | reverse complement strand
GAGAGGGGCGGACCCCCTCCTTCCCCCCCCCCTCGTTCCCTCCTCACGCCCTACCCCCCCCCCACACTCGCTCACTCGCTCGCTCGCTCGCTAAGCGAGCATGTGAGCAAGAGTGCACGGAAGGGAGGGCTAGACAAGCCCCCTCCCTCTCCTTCCTTATTTTCTCCGTTTGCCCACCTTAGGGAAAATCGAGAAAATGGGGAGGGGACCAACAAGAATTACAAAAAGGGGTACGCCTGGAGGCGAGTGGAAAAGGTGAAAAAAAAGGAGCGAGGGCTGAAAACGAGAAGAGAGGAAAGCGGAAAAAAAGGGGGATAGTGGAGGGTGAGAGATAAAGAAGAAAGAAGAAAGGGGGAGGGGATCGAGGGCACAAGAAAAAAAAACAAGGGGGATTCTTCCAACTACTACCACCGCACCAGCAGCAGGTTTCATAGCAGCAATAGCAGTATTGGGGGGAGTTGCAACGACAACATAGTGCGGCTGCGCCAGTGCTTGCAGTTCTGCCTTCTTAGCCGACTGCGAGTTGTGAGTCAGCAACGATCTCCGCTTTGAGACGTGTCCTGGACCGACGTCTCTCTGGGGCCCGTGGATTGGTGCGCGCACTTCACTCCGTAGGATTGACGGCATATTGGAGTCTTTCCATCTCTGAGGGCTGGGTCATCTACTGCTTGGAGCAGCAGCCACACCTGTAGCCGCCACCCCTTCTCGTCTTGGAGCAGTCTTTGCTCTATTAGTGGCATCAACATTGGTAGCCGCAGTTAGTCAGACTCTAGTCTCTGGGCTTGCTGTGGTAGTGAAGCTCGTCTCGTCTGGTCACGTTTGATGACCCGGACGACGTGACCTCTAGGAGTGACACTACCTACTGGCCTCATCCTCTCCCGTGGCTTGGTGTTTACCACCGGGAGTAGGTGACCTCGGTACCTATCCATCGTCCAGCGCACGAGATCAGTGCATGGACATCTAATCAGGCGCCTTGCGCGTTCACCTTTTACTTCTATGGTAATGGACATCATGGTTGATGTCGCTGTTGGACGCGCCCTCCCACTTGGCATCCACCCTGGCTTGAGCGTCGTCCGAGCATGCGTCCTCCAGAGCATGCGGATTTGCGAGCATTGGTAGATCCCCTACCTGGACCTCTGGTGACCTTATTCACCGAGATCCACGGCCTGAGGTTGATGGTGTAGCGACTTTGTGACCTTGTTGTCACCGAGCGTGCTTCTGCTCCTCGTTTTTTGACGGAATCCTTGACTACATCTACTTCATCCTCACTTTCTTTCTCATTTGATGGTGTCTCTTCAACGTCACCAGTCGGCCTGTCCTAGGCTTCCACCATCCTCTCGATCCTCCACTCTCCTCTGACCACGACACCACTTCGCGATGACATAGCTTCATGGAGTCGTTCCAGTCGTGTGTCCTCGCGGCGTCGGTGTCAGAGCTTTGCACGCCATACTCGGGCCATTTTTGATACATCCTCCACCTCTTGGACTTCCGTTGCTGTACCTCTCCAGGGGGAGCGTGGTCACTGCGTATCGCCTCTTGTGACTGTAGCGACAGGATCCGCACTCGCGCCAGGCCGGCACAGCCTGGCGCTGACAGCACATGGCGTGGAGTGTGATCCCGACATGGCGTTCATGGTGGAGACATGCCTGTCATCGTCCGGGCTGGATCCAGATCTTCCACAGCAGTAGGTGACATCAGGAGGAGCATAGGGACGGCGTCCCTGGACCGTGCCAGTTGCGACTCTGTTTGGTGGAGGCCTAGGGGTGGAACAGGAGTCCCGTACGGATCGGGATGCATGTACCAGACTTTTGGGGGAGAATGTGCACACGACTCACACGAGACCGGCGGGTGTTGGAGTACTTAGGACGTGCATGTCATCGAGGTCGACATCTACTGTGGGGCAGTAGCCGGACATTCTATAGCAGCAGGTTGCATCACGAGGAGTGTAGGTCCCGCGTGCCTTGGTGGTGCCACTCGCGACTCCGATAGGTAGCGGCCTGGTGCAGGCGCAGGAGTCCCGTGTGGATCAGGATGCCCCATATGGATTTTCGGGGGCTTTGGCGCACTGGACTCACACCAGCCCGACATCGGTCGCAGTGCATGACCAGAGTCGGCCGGCGGGTCTTTTAGAAGTTGAGGTATTCCTGAGAGCAGCAGTTCTGAGAGATTTCGTTGGGACATATGATGAAACAGACACAGCACACTCCACCGTCTCATCTGTGGTACATGACGACCAGTTTCAGCGTGAGGAGTCGTCCATGTTCCTATAGTCTCCGGGTTCCTATACCCATGACGGAGCAGCGACATACATGACAGAGTCAGATGGTGGTCCTTACTCTATCATCGAGCAGGTGGCAGCAACCAGCCTTCCCGACAAGACACTACGTGAGCAACAAGTACGCTTGCTGGTCGCCTTGATGGGCGTTATTGAGCCAGCGTCTTACACACCTGTGTCCACTACGGTGGCATTTGAGGATAGTGGAGTAGATCCCTACATGCAGATGGAATCATCTCGTCAACAGGAGCTGATTTGCGCCCCTTCGTGTTCACTTGTTGGTGACCTTGCTGATCACATCGACGTTGAGAATGGCAGTACCTGCACGAACGACATTTCCACATGCTCCACGGGCTCTAACGACTCCTCCTTCTCCTTCTCTCTTGGTTTGCGACCGCTCACTCCTTGTGTGACAGACACGAGTTGTGGTGTGGATGCGACACGTGCAGCTGCATCCAATGTTACAATGTCTTAGCACATAGCGAGTTTTGTTGACCCCCAGGAGGATGTAGCAACACGAGTTCCATCATCTTCTGCAGCAGAGATGCAGATGGAGTTGTACTCAAGAGTTGTGCAGTCTGCATGTGCTGTATCCAGTAAGGCATAGTTTATCCATCGCGAGGCAGACATGGGAAACCTTCACATGTCCGATGCAGATTACGGTGACCTACAGGAGTGTGTATTCATGCTACAGCGGGAGGTGATGGCCGCGCGTGAGCGATTCTCAGAGGATGGGAGCATCACTGCTATTGGCATGATCCTTCTGCAAGCAGCATCTGGCACACCCATACTCGGGGAGGATCTTGTACCAGCTCTGAGTATGACATCCATTGGAGACATTGTCATAGGAGAGGTGAGCGTGCCTTCGGCTTCGGCCTTTCTGGCTCCTGTCGACCCCATCATCGCTCCTTCTTCTTTTGCTGCCATCACGCACCTTNACCAGTTTCAGCGTGAGGAGTCGTCCATGTTCCTATAGTCTCCGGGTTCCTATACCCATGACGGAGCAGCGACATACATGACAGAGTCAGATGGTGGTCCTTACTCTATCATCGAGCAGGTGGCAGCAACCAGCCTTCCCGACAAGACACTACGTGAGCAACAAGTACGCTTGCTGGTCGCCTTGATGGGCGTTATTGAGCCAGAGTCCTACACACCTGTGTCCACTACGGTGGCATTTGAGGATAGTGGAGTAGATCCCTACATGCAGATGGAATCATCTCGTCAACAGGAGCTGATTTGCGCCCCTTCGTGTTCACTTGTTGGTGACCTTGCTGATCACATCGACGTTGAGAATGGCAGTACCTGCACGAACGGCATTTCCACATGCTCCACGGGCTCTAACGACTCCTCCTTCTCCTTCTCTCTTGGTTTGCGACCGCTCACTCCTTGTGTGACAGACACGAGTTGTGGTGTGGATGCGACACGTGCAGCTGCATCCAATGTTACAGTGTCTTAGCACATAGCGAGTTTTGTTGACCCCCAGGAGGATGCAGCAACACGAGTTCCATCATCTTCTGCAGCAGAGATGCAGATGGAGTTGTACTCAAGAGTTGTGCAGTCTGCATGTGCTGTATCCAGTGAGGCATAGTTTATCCATCGCGAGGCAGACATGGGCAACCTTCACATGTCCGATGCAGATTACGGTGACCTACAAGAGCGTGTATTCATGCTACAGCGGGAGGTGATGGCCGCGCGTGAGCGATTCTCAGAGGAGGGGAGCATCACTGCTATTGGCATGATCCTTCTGCTAGCAGCATCTGGCACACCCATACTCGGGGAGGATCTTGTACCAGCTCTGAGTATGACATCCATTGGAGACATTGTCATAGGAGAGGTGAGCGTGCCTTCGGCTTCGGCCTTTCTGGCTCCTGTCGACCCCATCATCGCTCCTTCTTCTTTTGCTGCCATCACGCACCTTCATCCACCCGACTCACCTGCCCCATCGTCATCTTCATCCACGAGTGGTGATCCGGTTCATCGCTCTAGCTCTCCTCTTCCGGCAGTATACCCATGTGCCTCAGGGTACTCTATCCCGCCTCGGAGGCCAGCTCCGCCATTTCATCCATGCTTGCGTGCTGCTCGCCTATTCCTTTTTTTTTGTCGTACACAGATCCATCACGGTAAAGCAGAAAGAGGAGAGATTGTGAGTTGGGACCCCTGGCAGTCACGCAAGGGCTGGTATACTCCAGGTGATGCAGATTCACGTGAGGAGTTGTAGCCGAAGACATCACTTTGTCTTTGAGCTCGGGTGCCTACTCGCACGTGACAGGCGGAGCTATCTCAGCATGATGGACACACCACATGTCTCATCGCCCACGATCTGTTCAGTTACGACATCAGCATCTCCATCGAGGACATCGCTGCTAGGTTCAACTGCCCAGGGGGATTGTTGTGTGAACCTCAACCTGACGCGAAGTCATGGGAGATGCATGACGAGGTCCATGCTGTATTGTGAGCATCTACAGCATCCCGCATGTGGCTCATGTTACGTGTGTGCACAGCTCCATGTGGATGGTAGCACACTGTTGGTCGAGACCCGGACACTTGGTGCATTGTACCAGTGTCACGAGGAGACCATGTGATTGTGTGTCTTGGTGTGTGGCTATAGTGTGTGTGGCATGTGCATGCGAGCTGGGTCGCTCTTAGTGGTCGAGACCCGGACACTTAGTGCATTGCGACCGTGTTACGAGGAGATCCTCCCATGATCCTATGTTAGAATGATGATACTATTGTGTTGGATTGCTCATAGCGGTCAAGACCCAGGCCCTGGTACTGCCAGTGTTACGAGGAGACCATCTTGTTGTTTGACATGTGGATGATGTACATTACACTAGTTTGTGTGCGCGTGCATCACTCCTCTCATGGTGGAGACCCAGACACTTGGTGGGCTGTCCCACTGTCCAGGGAGACCCTAGATGGATAGCAGATGTGTGTGTGTATATGTGTGTGTGTGTGTGTGTGTGTGTGTGTGTGTGTGAGTTCACTCATGCATATCATGGCTTGCCATACACTGTTGTTCCGTGCCTTGGATCACTTTCTTCATGCGTTGACAACCATGTCAGCCAGGGGGAGTGTTGGTTTGTCTGGCTTCCACCCGTCACGACCGACGCTGATGGATTACCCATGGACCCACATTAGGGGTATATGGTGGAGGAGATCGTGACAACACGACATTCCTTTGGAATGTCCCGAGACTTCTCCAGCACGTACGACAGCGCTGGCGAGACATGATTGATGCGTTCCGACAGCCATGTGGGCTTGGCAAGAGGTAGGAGAATTTTCTCGGTGGGTTGAGACCCGCACACCCGGTGGACTGTACCGGTGCGACGAGGAGACCCGATGGCTGTTGTGGGGCTTCCGATGTTTGAGAAGCCGTCTGTGATGTCTGGACGTTGATTCCGAGATTTTTTGGCAATGCTCATATCTTCTCGGTGGTCGAGGCCCGGGCACTCGGAGAGCTGTTCCGGTGCCTCGAGGAGACCACCTTTGTTGTTGTCATGGTGTATGCAGTGTGTTCTCCCTGTTGACTCATTTGGGTTGAGCAGGGGTGACGAGGCCCGGTGTGGCTAGCTGCCGGCGCCCTTATACATGCCCGCTAGGGGCTCATTTGTAAACTCTCCCTATTCTTTTTTATTAAGCGTTCCAGACTTAGCCAAATTCATGCCGTCTTGCATCGCACTCACACACGGAGCTATTGTTTGTTTTTGCATGGGCCTGCATGCCCTAAAATATTTGAAATTATCTCTCGGTTTGTTACTCAAAAACGCGCCCGCCAGTATTAGCACCAGAAGGCAGCTCAAAACTGAAAGTGACTGATTAGGAATGAAGAATGAGCAACAATGGGAGACCCCTCCAAGTTCTAGCTACCCCCGAATAGTATAGAACTTGTTACTCAGCTAACCAGCCAATCAAAGAATAGTCCTAGACCTATTTTATGGCAGGCAGGGTTTTCTTGGTGAGCCCTACAAGACGCCTAACAGCCCAAAACCCGGGCGTTGTCCGTTTTGCCTCAAAACTGGACCATACCACCAACGCTACGAACATAGTCGAGCGGTCAGAATCAGCTAGAGGAATAGCAGCAAAGAGTTATAGCTGCCCGAATCCAGGCAGTGCCTATGACAGTTAGTAATGCAAAACAATGCCACACAGTACGAGACATGGACCCTAGGCATTGGATGATGCTGCAGACGCAATGCCACAACCAGAAATAGCGATGGGTACATTCAGACAACATTTGCAGTGGCAGTGATCTCCGGCGGGCCGACCGCCGAGGAGGCATGCCGATGGAGCTGAGCTCATCGCCAGAGGGAGGAGGCTCTAGCGAATGGTGACTGGGGCTCAACGTGCGTCGGCTCCACCGAGGGACACTCCATTAGCGATGAGTCTCGCAGTTAGTCATCAGCACGCCGATGTACACAAGCTGGGAGGACACAACAGAGTACAATGAGAGATGCACAAAAACCAACACTCCCCCATGACTCATAGGCGTAGTGCACATGTGCGGGCAGAGACACAGTCAACGCCCAGACATCCCCAGGCCACGCAGAGATGGAAGCAGGGACAAAGACTCATGGACGCATGCCAACCAAACTCACAACCTTCTTGAACGAGTTGCGCTTCAGTGCCTTGGTCAAGAAGTCAGCCAACTGCCGTGTTGTCTAAACTCACACGATGCTGATGCTGCCGTCATGCAACAACAAAGACTCATTGTGATACTCAACATTGATGTGCTTTATGCACGTGTGATGCACGCCGTCATTGTTGGCGATGGTCATGGCACTGTCATTGTCACAATGCAACGTGATAGATGCAACAGACGGACGCAACTCGGACAACGAACAATGCAACCACACACTATCACATGCGCCTGAGCCAAGAGCAACGTACTCAGCCTTAGCAATACAGCGTGCAATGCACCCCTGCTTGCCATTGTGCCACGACACAGCTGTGCCAGCAATAAGAAAGATCCAGCTTGTGTGACCCTTACTTTCCCGACTGTCGGCCCAGTCACTATCGGTAGAGCCCAACGCGAGAATAGACGGCTGATGGCGGAACATGAGACCTTGCCAAGGAGTCGAGACAACATAATGCAGTACTCGGATCGCGGCCTCGTAGTGGAGGTGATGCGGCTCGTGAGAAAACTGGGCCAGGAGGTCGATGGCAAATGCGATGTCTAGGCGCGTCGTCGTCGCCAGGAACATCAGTGACATGATGACTCGCAGGTACGTGGTCACGTCAACTGGCTCCCCCACAACAACTGGGTCAAGACTCTTCAGCTTCACCTGGCCATTGGCTGACATGGGTGAGGATGCGCTCGGCATGAGTGGTAGGTCCTCCGCAAAGCGGGTGGACAGAGTCTCCATGTAGGCGGCCTGGTGGATGTGCAGGATGCCCTGGGAGCGATCATACTCAAGCTCCATGCTCAGGAAGACTCTCGCAGATCCGAGATCCTTCATCTTGTAGGAGGCGTGCAGCAAGTCCTTGATACGCTAGATGGCAGCCGTGTTTGGCAACGCAATGAGGAGATCGTCGATGTAAACCAGGTCAGCAGCAAAAGACTGGCCTCGCGGACTGACAAACAGTACAGGGTCAGAGGTGCTGCACTGGAGCCCGCCACGAAGGAGCGTGCTACTGATCCCCTGGTTCTAGCGCCAAGGCGACTACTTGAGGCCATAGAGGGCCTTACGCGGTCGCTTGACATTCCCAATACCATCATCAAAGTCTGGTGGTAGCACCATGTAGAGCTCCTCACCCTCCAGTGAACCATGGAGAAAAGCATTGCTCACATCCATCTGATATAGCTCCTACCCATGCTGGGGAACCAGGCTGAAGAGCGCCCGGCTAGTGGAGAACCGGCCAACTGGGGAAAAGATCTGGTTGTAGGCGACCCTAGGAATGTGGGCAAACCCCTTGGCTATAAGGCGGGCCTTGTACTTGTCCAAGGACCCATCGGGCTTCCACTTGCACCGAAAGACCCACTTGGCATCGATGGCCTTCCGACTTGGAAGAAAGTCAACGAGGTCGTACACGTGGTGCTCTCGAATTGCAGCGAGCTCATCGGTGCAAGCAGTGTCCCAGTGTGCAGCCTCAGGAGAAGCTTGTGCCTTGTGCAGGGTAGCCTCCGGGTGTGCTCTGGTGCGGACTGAGAGAGCGTGTCCATCTTGAGCCCCAGGTGGGATGTACGCAAGTGCAGCCACAGCAGCGTGTCGATGCTCGTGATGAATCATGGCGTAGCCCTGTGCGGAGCCCAGGTGAAGGTCTCGAATGATGGCCGAGGTTGCCCAGCCAAGGGCCTTGGTGCCAAGGTCCCCACTTACGACCGTGGGAGTGGAGGAGACACGTGGAGCCACGGGGGGTCGAGGCGCCACGGAGTGCGGTGCGACGGTCTGCGCGCTCACCGATGTCTTGGGTTGGAGGCTGCCACCTAGGCCACGTATGTAGCGTGGCAGGGCAGGCGATGGCACTGCGTCCGATGGGCCAATGGAGGCGGATGGGGCTGCTGGCCCAGAGGGGCCAGCAGATGCAACCAAGGCTGCTGGCCCGGAGGGGCCAGTGGACGCAACTGGAGCTGCTAGCCTGGAGTGGCCAATGGACACGCCTGGGGCTACCGGCCTGGAGGGGCCAGTGGACGCGACTGGATCTGCTGGCCCGGAGAGACCAGTAGACACAACTAGGGTTGCCGGCCCGGAGGGGCCAATGGACACGACCGGATCTGCTAGCCCGGAGGGACCAGCGGACGCAGCTGGGGCTTCCGGCCCGGAGGGGCCAGTGGATGCTGCTGGGACTGCCGGCCTGGAGGGACTAGTAGACGTAATCGGGGCTACTGGCTCGAAGGGAACAGCGGACGTGAGTGGGGCTACCGGCTCAAAGGGACCAGCAGACGCGATTGGGGTTGCCCGCCCGGAGGGGCCAGTGGACGCGACTGGAGCTGCTGGCCCGAAGGGACCAGCGGACGCAACTGGGGCTGCCAACCCGGAGGGACCAGTGGATTTGACTGGATCTGGTGGCTCGGAGGGACTGAGGGATGTATCACCCGGAAGCGACAGGATGGAGGACGGACTCACCACTCCCCCATGCGACGGGATAGACACGGACAAGCCGGAGTGAACAAGGTCGCGAGGAAACAGGTCCTCAAAGAAGAGGGCATCTCGGGACTTGACGATGCAGTGCCAGGAGGGATCCCAGAAGCGCCAGGCCTTGGACTGACAAGAGACACCGAGGAAGGTGCAGGGACATCCGCGGGGGGCGAGCTTGCCGCCCAGCTGTGGGGCGGGTAGCCATAGAAGGGCCACGCAGCCCCAGACGCGGGCCAGGCAAAGGTCAGCGCATTGACTGCACTGTGAGGAATCCGGTTCCAAACCCAGGTCATGTAGGCCATGGATTTAAAATAGAAGTCATCGGAGAGACTAGACTCGACGCGCATGGTGCGGACGACGTCGGCCATGGTACGGTTCTACGATACCATTCTGGGCGGGCGTGTAGGGCGTTGATGTCTCATGGTGGATCCTGTGGAAGGCGAGAAAGGTTGTGGCCTCACCCTGGTACTCACCACCGCGATCGGAGCAAAAGCAGTAAAGAGAGCGGCCACACTCGCGCTCCACGAGGACAAGCCAGTCCTGGATGGCTCGGGCAATATCGCTCTTCTCCCGAAGGCAGAAGACCCAGCGGTAGCGAGAATAGTCGTCAGTGAGGGTGAGGACATAGCGGCCATGCTCGCCAACGGACTCGATGGGGAGAGGGCCCATGACAACTGAGTGGACGAGGTCAAGAGGGGTGGATGCACTGGAGGAAGACAAAGGGTACGTGGACTGGTGCATCTTCCCCCGATCGCAATCAATGCACTCAGTGGGGTACGGGAGATGGAACGTCTCCAAGTCAAGTCCCTTGGCCGGCTGGGTGCGGAGCATGCTGTCTGCGGCGGCAGAGTGGACGTAGCAAAGGCGGTGGTGTAAGAGGCGGGTGTGTTGAGGAGAAAGCATACTGGTGACAAACACATGGCCTGTGGCGGCTGACGTAGAGGAGACGGAAGGAGAAGAGGAGAGGCAGGGAACATGCCACAGGTTGCCACAGGCGGTGGCGTGCAGTATGGCAAGACCGTACGGATGCAACGACACAATACCGACACCACGCGAGTGCACAACGTCCATGCTCATGCGGTCAAGGGCAGTGACGAGTAGGAGGCTGAGCTTGAGACCAGGGATGAAGAGGACATTGGTCAGAAAGACGTCACCGGCAGGATCACGGAAACAAATGACGCCAACAATACGGACAAGCAACACCTGTCCGGAGCCCGTCCGGACACCGGAGACATCGCCTACAGGTCCGAGCATACTAAAGGCCTCATGAGAGGCCATCATATGATGAGTGGCCCCGGAGTCGATGATCCAGGTTTCTGCAGGGTCCTGGACCGGGGTCGCCAGATTGCTAACGGTCACATGGCACCAAGCAGGGGACGTGGACGCGGTGGAAGGAGGCGCAAACCTAGACTGCCAATCATCAAGCCACACAACGTTGTCATAAAGAGGGGTAGAGGAGACCATGGGAGATGACAAGATAGACAAGGAAACAGGAAATGACCGCAGCTCCGTCTCGGTCATGCAAGGCTGGGTAGGGGAGCAGGAGGTGATGCAACTCGCACTTCCCTGGGGAGGAGGGCGAGGTAGGCCGAGCTGGAGCGCGATGAACTGTTCGAGCTGCAGCTCACGGGAGGACGGCTCGGTAGTATAAACGGAGTGCGAAGTGACGACGCCGAAGCCCGTGTAGGAGGAGGACTGTGTCGGCGTAGGAAACGGAGGCGCTGACGACTGCGGATTGTGCGGTTGCGGCGCTAGTGTCGGCTGGACTGGCGAAGCAATCGGAGTGGTGGAGCTGCTGGACAAGGCCAAGGCGTCAGAGCCGGCGAGAGCTACGGGGGCAGAGGCAAGACTGCGCTCCCACTGGCGATGCATGGTGGCGATAATGCGTACCTCATCCGTCGGTACAGGGCACGTGTACCACCCGTGCCCAGGCTGGCCATAGTTGTGGCAGACAGAGCCTCCACCTCTAGACCCGGTCGACGGCTGCTGCTGTTGACCCTTGCCTTTCTTGTTTTGATGCTTCTTCTTCTCCGCCGACGATGAGGTAGCTGTGACGAGGAAGGCGACGACAATGGAGGCAACGGCAGGGGAGGCGAGAGCCTCCGTGCGCTGGAGTCGGGACTCCAGACGAGCTTCCTCAATCCGGATGAAGAGCTCGTATGCCCAAGGCATGAGGGTGCCTTGGGCGCCATGGTGGAGAGAACGTGCGAGTAGTGCACAAAGACGTCCGCGTACGTGTCGGTGGCACCGCGCTTGATGGTGAGGAGCGCGGCGAGAGGGGGTGGGGCAGAGGTGCCAAGGCGACGAAGGATGTCCTTTGCCTGCTGCCAGTATGCGGTGACTGTCTCAGTCTCCCCCATGTAGAGGGAGTTGAACTCTCTCACCAGGCAGCTGGTCTCAGCCTCACTAAACAGGCAATGGGGACAAGTGAGGACGTGCCACACGGCTGTAGGGTCTTAGGTGGCGCCAGCAGTGAAGTTACTGAGGAAGGGCTCGAGGGCAAGGTGGGAAGCAGGAGGGGCGATAGGTACTAGAGCACGTACGGCACGAACAACGTCATACAACTGGTTGGCCAAGGTGGGGTCATACGGGAGGGTGTAGTATGCCCACAGGCCCTCACCTTGCGCCCAGATCCGGAAGCTGAGCTCCCAGCTCCGGAACTGCTCGCTGGCCTGAAGCGGCGGCGGCGGCGTTTCAAAGTCCAATTGCCTGCAGCCGACGCCCCGAGTGGGGCCAAGGACGGAGGTCACTGTCTACCGCTGGCGCTGAGTCTACTGCTGTGCCACGTAGTGCGTTGCTACAGCCATAACTAGGCTGGCATGCCCTGGAGGGATGAATCATGGCGGCAACCTGGTGGCAGTGTGGGAGGCCAATGGCTGCAGCGTTGCAAGCTGCTACGTCAAGGCGGTGAGCTGTTGCTGAAGAACAAGGAGGGGGCCAGGGTTGTCGCCAACGACACCAGTGGGCTGCTGCTATTCCTTCCGCCGCTGCTGCTGTTACTGTTGTTGCTGCTACAGTCTCTGCAAGAAAAGGGGGCTGGGGGTCCCCCTAACAGAGGAGGACCCCTCCCCACCAGGGCTACCAGCCATGGTTTGGTGCCCCTTGGTTTTTTTTTGTTGTTGATGTCTGCAGTGACTTAGGACGGTGGTCATCCTACCCACCCTCTGGTTGTCTTCCCCCTTCCCTTTCTTCTTTTCTTTGTTTTTTTATGTTGATGATGTGAGTAGTGATGTCAACAGTGACGTCAGTAGCAGGATGCTAATGTCAGCAGCGGCGGTTGTTGGGGCCGCTGATGTAGCTGCTGTTGCTGCTGCTGCAGCTGCTGCTCTTGCTGCTGCAATTGCTGCTGTTGTTGGTGGTGCTGCTAATATTGTTGCCGGTGCTGCGGCTGTGGTTGTAGCAGCAACTGCTACTGTTGCGGGCTGCTACGGCTGCTGTGGCTACTACAACAGCTAAGGCAGTTGCTACAACCGTGGTAGAGAAGCTTGTGGGATGGGGGATTTATTTTTCTTGATTTTTTTCCTTCTTTCTTTTGTCTGTCACTGCGGGCTCCGCTGCTCGCCGTGGGCAGCGCGCAGCAAGCCCGTTGTTTGTTGCAAGCAGCGGGCTCGCTGCCCGCAGCCCGTCACTTGCGGTGAGCTACGAGCTATAAGTAGCAGCAGCCGCTACTGGCTGCTGCCTCCACCTGCTCGCTGCTGCTGTTGTTGTAGCTGGCTGCTACTGCGGCTTGTTGCTGCAGCTGCTGCCACCTGCTATTGCTGCTGCTGCACGCTGGTGCAGCTCCTACTTGCTACCGCTACTGCTCGCTGCTGCTGCGGGCTGCTACGGTCTGCTGTTACTCTGCGCTGATGCTGCTATAGGCTCATGTGAACTACTGCTTCTGCCTGCTGCTGCTACTACACCTAGATGCTACTGGTTGCTGCTGCCACTGCTTGCTGCCGTTGCCTGCGGTTGCCGCTACTGCAGACTGCTGCTGCTGCTTGCTGGTGCTAGTCACTGCACCAAGGTGACTTTGTAGCCTGCGTTGTCGCCCACAAGTATCAGACGCGGCCTGCCGCTCACCTCCTCGTGTCACGCGTGGGGGTCAGTGCTGCCGAAAAGATATCAGCAGCATTTCCCCTGGCCCAGTGGCCGTGGAAAAAAATCTGACGCCGCCCCCAGGTGGGTCAATGCTGCCAAAAAGAATCCGGCAGCATTTCCCTTGCACTGGCACGTATGGGGGTCCGCCGGTGTTTTCTGACACCTGTACGCCAGTCTTTTGCTGCTTCTGCTACGCTCTGGCTCTGATACCAAGGTGGAAATGCTAGGCAGCAAGTTGCGACAACAGCATTGTTGATGTAGTGTGCGGGCTTCCACGCTAGTTGCTTAAGTCCGCTGCCCCCTCAGTCTGCTACTCTGAAGTCTAAGTCTGGAAGCTCTGGGTTTGTTACTCATAAACGCGCGTGCCAGTGTTAGCGCCAGAAAGCAGCTGAAAACTGAAAGTGACTGATTAGGAATGAAGAATGAGCAACAATGGGAGACCCCTCCAAGTTCTAGCTCCCCCCCACTAGTGTAGAACTGTTTACTCAGCTAACCAACCAATCAGAAGATAGTCCTAGACCTTTTTCCTGGCAGGCAGGGTTTTCTCGGTGAGCCGTGCCAGACGCCCGATAGCCCAAAACCTGGGCGTCGTCCGTTTTGCCTGAAATCTGGACAGTACCATAACACCGACGCTGTGAACGCAGTCGTGCAGTCAGAATCAGCTAGAAAAATTGCAGCACAGAGTTATGGATGCCCGAACCTAGGCAGTGCCTACGACAGTCGGTGATGCCAAACAAGCCCACACAACGGGGGACATGGACCCTAGGCATAGGATGATGTTGCAGACGCAATGCCACAACCAGAAACAACAATGGGTGCATGCCGACAGCATCTGCAGTGGCAGTGACTGCCGGCGGCCCGACCGCCGAGGAGGCCTGCTGATGGAGCTGAGCGCGTCGCCGGAGGGAGGAGGCTCCAACTAACGGTGAGTGGGCCTCAACCCGCGTCGGCTCTGCCGAGTGACGCTCCAGCGGCGTCGAGTCCCGCCGTCAGTCATCTGCACGCCGATGTACACAAGCCGGGAGGACACAACAGAGTACCATGAGAGATACACCAAAACCAACAGTAAGGGTGAGTGAAAGGATGAGAGCTTTGAGAGGGTGGGAGAGACATGCCATGGGTTGCATTCTTGTGACTAAGTGAGAGGAGGTGAGTGCAGCGAAGCGTGAGCTTGTAAAGCGGGCACCACCCACACAGAAACTGTACATGGGGGACATACTGCTCCCTGCAAGGTGGAGCAAGCCCACTTTGAACTAAGTGACGTGTGCTTCTCACCATTGGCTGCAAGAGATGGCAAAGTGCCCCTAACAAAGATCAGCAGCCAAAAACTAGATAAAGTACCACATTACACTCAACATGTATATAAATTCACCAATCATCCTAAGGCAGCCTCACACATACATGTGCCAAGTGCAACATACTCAGCTTTGCTCGATCTTTGGGCCACGAAGCCTTGCTTGCCACTCTTTCAAGAGAGAGTAGTGCTACCAACAGGGAAAATGATTCACGGGAGTGATCATGTATCCACAGAATTCTCGATAACTATCGCCATATCCATGTTTCTCACGCTAACCACGCAATATCCAAACGTTGTACATTTAACAACGGCATGTCCAGTTCACACATGAAACACGTTACACATGTGTCATTTTACTTGTATATGCCATTTTTAGTGAACTTTGACTTACAAATGCCATATCCATATTTGGGGCTTCGGCAAGCTGGCTGGAGGTGAATGGTCCCCACTCGCTTGAACAGTCACTGTGTCCGACGACTGGTCACCGACAACCAGGCATGACACCTTGGTTTTTTGTAGTTTTCCAACTGACAAAAGCCAGCAATGCCGACTGGACATCATCGTCGCAGAAATGAAGTGGCCGCTCAAGTTCTGTGCAATGTACGCATGCTACCATGTGCTTAGAGATGTTTTGTACTGCGTTGGAGGACAGGTTTCTAAGAGAATTTCTCAGAAAAAAATCAGGTGTTTAAGCTCCAAGTATCATGTGCTTTCATGGAAAAAAAAAGTGAACGTTATCTGCCCCATCCAATATTCTTACTGGTTGTAAGATGTTGTAGGCACACACTATCGATCTCAAATATGTAAGGTTAAGTACAAACATTGAAGGAAATTCCTATGTCCCGTTGGCAATAATGTTGAATGAATTCTTCTGTAAGAATGTGTAAGCATAAAAAATGGACAATATGTGTAAATCAACAAATTTCACAAATGGGTAACAACTTGACACATGAGGGTTTGCACTCATCTCATCATGGACGTCCACTGACTATCCATTCCTTAACCGGAGAAGGAAGGGAATGAAGCCAACTAATGATGTCACATGCAGGACACAACGCCCCTGGCTGGCAGCCATTGTCGACATCTTCAGCACAGTCCATTTTGCAGTCCATGTTGCTGTTGAAATCAAAAGAGACATCCCCGTCCTCATCTACGCCTTCTCCCGTGACATTTAAACGATTGTCCGAGTCCTCTTTCACAGGGCATGTGCAGTAATGCACATTGGTCACATGGGCAGGAGAACCAACATGCCATAACTTCAAAATGACGTATGTAGTACACACTCCAACCCAGAATGACAGTACACATGGCTCTCCTAGTGTTCGCTCTAACAGCCCCATGGTGGCCTTGCTGTTCCTTGCACACAATTGTTGTACACCAGCGTAGTTGCAAACCATCAATGTTGAAAGAGACCGAAGAATGAGAGCTAGCTCTGAAATTCATGTGTTGAAAAAATCTGTAATGGATACAACATTAATTATTCTAAAACTGGTACAGACGAGGTACCAAAAAGAGATGTACATGTCAAGATTTCTCTCAGATGAAAATTTCAGCAGACATCTAGTGTCCATCAAGTCTATTCACAGGTCCGAAACTCATCCAATCTGCTTGTTGGGGCAACTCCATGTCTAGGGTGACGTGCTTTCTGACCCACCCCAGCAGTAAAACTTTCTCTGTATCCTTCAGCCCCCCGTAGACTAGGCCACATGTAGTCTGTACTGGGCATTTCTAGAGGATAGACATTGTCACCTGCAGAGACCAGAATACCATTTACATGAAAATGAGAGTTTCTGCATGCACATTGAGCCTGAACAAAGATACAAAGAAAGGAATGAAAATCATATTCAGATGATTGACTTACCAGTCACATGTACGTGTTGTCATCCACCTCGACGGGCCCGTCATCCCACGTTTCTTCAAGGTGAATTGATTCCTTTACCACAACAGTATGTTGGTGCACTTCCTGATGCCTCTCCCACTCATGTTGCTGCCTCAAGCTGTCGTTAGTGTCCTTTTCCGCTTCCTCTTGATTGAATTCAGGCAAGATTTACCTCTCAGAACTGTACCCCTCCGCTTCTCCTGAGTCGTACGTTGTGTCACCCTCTGGATCGTACAGGGGACCTACACCAGCACCAGCACCAGCACCAGCTGCAGCATGAGCAGCACCAGCTGCAGTAGGAGCAGCACCAGCTGCAGCATGAGCAGCACCAGCTGCAGTAGGAGCAGCACCAGCTGCAGCACCTCTTGATGCATGAGAGGCTACTGCTGCTGCTCCCGTTGTTGGCCCTGTCCATCCCTAGTTGAAGCCCAACAGAATTGTTCCTGTGATTGAATCCACAGCAAACGGTCTTGCTTCTATCCATGCTGCTGCCCACCTAGTTCCACCTGCCCCTATGTCTCCTGCTGCCCAGCGTGTTCAAAGTTCTGCAACCCCTTGCATCGGTGCACCACCTGTGCGGGCCCCTTCCACCTTTGCCTCCTGTGTCCCACAAGCCCCCATGTCAGCTGCCCTGTTCCACGTGTGCCAGCACCTTGCATAGTGCCTCTTGCAGAGGNCTTGGGTTTGGGCTGCTACCAGACCTTATCCTTTACATGTTTGAGGTGGATGGGGTTGACGCCGGGCATGGGGTGGTTGCATGTACGCAGGTACGCCATGTGCGTGTGATGCACATCCGCCAATGGCTCGGGATTCTCCCCCTTGCCAATCAGCCCATGCGTTCATGCTCACGCATGAACGCAGGGCTGCCCCCACTCCTTCCACCCACTGCATGTGCACGTCCTTTATTGGATTTTTGCTTGGCGTTAACAGTTTCTTGGGGCTTTCCCATTGGCCGAGTGCGAGCCCTAATCTTCCACTTCGTAGTATGCACTGCTCACCGACATGTTGAGCATCTATTTCTTTGGCGTTGGGGCAATCTGCCCCTTCACCTGGGGCGATTTGCAAGTAAATGCTAGACCCAGGTGTACAAAGCCACAAATTAGTAAAAGGGGAAGAGCTTTCAAACCTCCACAATGCGTGCATTCAACAAATCCGTAATGTAAGAAGTCGTGTGTCTGCCGTGTCCACGTGGGCAGTAGAGCCGGCTCCACTGCTCCTTCGGAATCCCACCCTCCCCGTTAGCGCCCAGTAGCATGACAGCAGTGTGCTGGAACATGCGGCATAGTTGCTCCTTGCAAATTTGCCACTCTGCCTCAGTCAGCACGTGTCCCAGGCGCCAAAACCAGTACCCAGCCTGTTCGCCGTGTTTCTGCCAGATGTTCTCTCTGACGTGGAAAGCACAGTAGTTTTACATGGCTCCTGGAAAATTCTCAAAAACAGAATTCAAGAGTCTTTTTTCCCCATCGCTGATGACAACGGTACCCTCCACCCATGGTGTTGCATACGCCAAGGACAGGTGGAAGCAGGATCACTTCCAAGTATCCTCATTTTTGCCACTCACCAAGGCTCAAGCTATGAGAACTGCGTTGTCATTGGCAAATTTTTTTTTTTGCAACTGAGCAAGACCTGCTTATGTGCATTTTTCAAGTGAGTGCCATCCATGGTCAACAGTCACCAACAATGTTGGAAGCCTAGGATGGTGGCACTTGGTGCGATCAACGCACGAAAGAAACAACCATGTTCAGTGGCCTCGACAACATCATGTGTGTTGGGATCGACACGCATGAGCTGCAATGTGAAAGGAACAAAAACAATCACGTGGCCACCAGGTAGCAACGGCAAGGACAAGGTTGCATGAAGTAAACTACAATGTACTTCCTT
>SZWC01016466.1:0-10277 GCA_023375785.1 Penium margaritaceum | reverse complement strand
TTTTTTTTCAACTGAGCAAGACCTGCTTATGTGCATTTTTCAAGTGGGTGCCATCCATGGTCAACAGTCACCAACAATGTTGGAAGCCTAGGATGGTGGCACTTGGTGCGATCAACGCACGAAAGAAACAACCATGTTCAGTGGCCTCGACAACATCATGTGTGTTGGGATCGACACGCATGAGCTGCAATGTGAAAGGAACAAAAACAATCACGTGGCCACCAGGTAGCAACGGCAAGGACAAGGTTGCATGAAGTAAACTACAATGTACTTCCTTATAGTACATAGGAAACTTCCTATGTAGTGTAAGGAGGTACATTGTTCGTACAATGAACCTTCTTACAGACTCCATGCTTTGTCCTTCGGCCCCCTCATGTGCTCCTGTGTCTTGGATTCTGCACGATATAAAGTGTTCTTGTCAACCTCCTTGCTGGTGCTCTTCTTCACGACCGCCTCTTGGGTCTTCAAGTTGTCTATGGGATTACACTTCAGCGATTAGGCAACGTGACAACTAACCCACCGCACAGCCTTTGCTGGATCACCCCGCCCTGTTCTAGGAACGCAGTGGTGACCATCCACGAACTGTCCCACGACAACGTTTCCATGGCATGTGTTAACATGGGCCTTCAAAAGCCACAGAAACTATTTCAACTTCCACTGAACAAAACGTGCATCAAACCAGGTCTTCTCTCTCCGAAGCCACCGCACAGCCATGCTGTTGGCTATGGCGTTATCTTCCACTTTGACATTGGCCTCCTCCATTGTCGGGAATTCTATCCCGGGCAGGAACACATCTGCAGTNGAACAAGCAGGAAAGACAACATGAAAAAAAAATGGAACCATGGGGCATGCATCATAAAGTGAAGTAGCAGACTCCATGAATCACCACGCCCATGAAAGCCATGATTGAGACAAAGACTGCTGTTTGTAGGGACATGTGGTTGTTGTCAGTGCTCCAAGTCCTCGTCATAAACTTGGACTGGGGATGGGGAAGCAAGACTTGGCTGGACTTGTGGCAGTAAAGAGGTGCAACGTGATGGTGTGACAGGTGGTAGGTCCTGAGCCTACATCTATGGCTCGCAGCCTAGCTGAGTTAAGCCGCCATCTTAGGACAAAATGGGTGTATTGTAATGAAAGATAAAACTGAATACATGATGTGTCCAATCTCACCGTGTGCAGATGCGCCCCCCATTGCTGACGTCCTCATATTGACAAAACGATTGGCCCATGGCACTGACAGGAACGGAAAAGGGCTCGCTAGCTCCCTGCGAACGACTAAGTCGACAGCAAGGACATGCAGAGACTAACCAGGATGACAGGATAGATGCAATGGTTTGCGTACCACACACCAATAGACAGTGTGGCTACAAAATACAGCACGTAGCATGAGGAACTTCTCTTGTAGGTTCGACGCAGTGTATGCAGGTTGGACAATGACGTACTTGGACTACATGAAACATCGACAACATGCAAGTCGATGGGTCGACGTCAAGCATGACCAACGGCTATGCCAGGATTGGTCGCAATCAGTCAAAGCTGCCAGCAAGGCTCTTGCCAGACTGGAATGCGATATCTTGTCAACTCCAGAAGGTTGTGTTCAGGAAGTGAGTGAATACGGACCGGTGGTAGCACATTCGTGGAGCCACAACCTGACAAGAGATAACATTACCACTTTCTTTGAAATGAAAACAAGGGGGAACATTGAACAATACTGTACTTGTCAACACGCCATTGGACAATAGTATGAAACTGATTAAAAAACAGTATTGTATTTGTATGACACTCACAAACAATGGTCCGAGATGAAGACATTATTTGTCGCTTCCTTCAAAGATATGGGAAAAGATGATTTTTGCCTTGGAAATTAATGATTTTACATCTACTTCATCATAAAAATAACATTATTCTGGATGTATCGTTCATTTGCTAACATGCATGGATTTTGTGTGTGTGATGTTGGCTGTGTTTGATATGGTATACTTACGCATAAGTACGTGTAAGTACATGAAAGTACGTTTAGGTACATGTAAGTATGTCAAAGTAAGTGTAGGGATGTGTAAGTATGTGTAAGTACGTGTAGGTACATGTAAACACATGTAAGTACTTGCAAGTACATGTAAGTTTGTGCATGTACATGTAAGTGTGTGTAAGTACGTGTAATTATGTGCAAGTATGTGTAAGTACGTGTAAGTACGTGTAATTACGTGTAACTACGTGTAAGTACGTGTAAGTAGATCTATGCACGTGTAAGTATGCATAAGTACGTGTAGGTACGTGTAAGTACGTATTAGTACGTGTAAGTACATGTATGGACATGTAGGTACGTGTAAGTACGTGTAAGTAGATCTATGCACGTGTAAGTATGCATAAGTACGTGTAGGTACGTGTAAGTACGTATTAGTACGTGTAAGTACATGTATGGACATGTAGGTACGTGTAAGCACATGTAAGTAGGTGTAAGTACACGTGTGTGTGGAAGTACGTGTAAGTACGTGTAATTACGTGCACGTATGTGTAAGTACGTGTGATTGCATCCAAGCATGTGTAAGAATGTGTACGTACATGTAAGTACAAGTAAGTACATGTGTGTATGCGTAAGAAGGTATAAGCATGTGCTAGCAAGTGTAAATATGTGTAAGTACATGTAAGCACGTGTAAGTATGTGTAAGTATTTGTAAGTATGTGTAAGTATGTGTAAGAATGTGTAAGTATGTGTAAGTATGTGTAAATATGTGCGAGCACGTATAAGTATGTGTAAGTAAATACAATTATGTATAAGTAGGTGTAATTACGTGTAAGCACGTGTAAGCACGTGTAAGTATGTGTAAGTTCGTGTAAGAACGTGTAAGGATGTGTAGGTACGTGTAAGTACGTGAAAGTGCATTTAAGTACATGTAAGTACGTGTAAGTATGTGAAGGTACATACAAGTACGTGTAAGTGTGTGTAAGTACGTGTAAGTACATGTAAATGCGTACAAGTATGTGTAAGCACGTGTAAGTACATATTAGCACATGTACGAACATGGAAGTACATGTAAGTATGTGTAAACACATATAAGTACATTCAAGTACGTGTAAGTTTGTGTAAGTATGTGTAAGTACATTTAAGTACGTGTAAGTACATGGATGTATTTGTAGGTACATGTAAGTACGTGCAAATAACTGAAAGTCCGTGTAAGTACGTGTAAGTACATGCAAGTACGTGTAAACATGTGTAAATACGTGTTAGTACATGTAAGTATGTGGAAGTATATGTAAGTACGTCTAAGCACGTGTAAGTATGTGTAAGTATTTGTAAGTATGTGTAAGTATGTGTAAGAATGTGTAAGTATGTGTAAGTATGTGTAAATATGTGCGAGCACGTATAAGTATGTGTAAGTAAATACAATTATGTATAAGTAGGTGTAATTACGTGTAAGCACGTGTAAGCACGTGTAAGTATGTGTAAGGATGTGTAGGTACGTGTAAGTACGTGAAAGTGCATTTAAGTACATGTAAGTACGTGTAAGTATGTGAAGGTACATACAAGTACGTGTAAGTGTGTGTAAGTACGTGTAAGTACATGTAAATGCGTACAAGTATGTGTAAGCACGTGTAAGTACATGTTAGCACATGTACGAACATGGAAGTACATGTAAGTATGTGTAAACACATATAAGTACATTCAAGTACGTGTAAGTTTGTGTAAGTATGTGTAAGTACATTTAAGTACGTGTAAGTATGTGAAGGTACATACAAGTACGTGTAAGTGTGTGTAAGTACGTGTAAGTACATGTAAATGCGTACAAGTATGTGTAAGCACGTGTAAGTACATGTTAGCACATGTACGAACATGGAAGTACATGTAAGTATGTGTAAATAACTGAAAGTCCGTGTAAGTACGTGTAAGTACATGCAAGTACGTGTAAACATGTGTAAATACGTGTTAGTACATGTAAGTATGTGGAAGTATATGTAAGTACGTCTAAGCACGTGTAAGTGCGTGAAAGCACTTGTAAGTATGTGTAAGTTCGTGTAAGTACGTGTAAGTGCATATTAGTACGTTGAAGTACGTTCAACTACATGTAAGTATGTGTAAGCACGTATAATTATGTGTAAGTATGTGTAAGTACGTGTAAGTGCATATTAGTACGTTGAAGTACGTTCAACTACATGTAAGTATGTGTAAGCACGTATAATTATGTGTAAGTATGTGTAAGTACGTGTAAGTACGTGTACAGTATGTGTAAGAACGTACAAGTACATGTAAGTACGTGTAAGTACATGCAAGTATGTGTAAGTACGTCTAATTACGTGTAAGTGCATGTAAGTTTGTGGAAGTATGTGTAAGCACATGTAAGTACATGTAAGTACGTGTAAGTAGTTGTATGTAAGTGTAAGCATGCCTAAGTACCTATAAGTATGTTTAAGTATGTGTAATCACATGGAAGTACATGTAAGCATGTGTAATTATATACAAGCACGTGCAAGCACATGCAAGTACGTTTAGGTACGCGGAAGTACGTGTAATTACGTGTAAGTATGTGTAACTACATGTAAGTATGTGTATGTGTATGTACATATGTGTATGTAAGTGTAAGTATGTGTAAGTATGTGTAGGTACGTGTGAGTACGTGTACGTACGTGTAAGTATGAGCAAGTACATGTAAACATGTGGAAGTAATTGTGGGATTGTGGAAGTATGTGTAAGTACGCGTAAGCATGTAAAAGTACGTGTAAGTATGTGTAAGTACGTGCTAGTATGTTTAAGTATGTATAAGTACGTGTAAGTACGTGTATCATGGATACCTCCGGTTTATGTTGACGCTTTTGTGGATACATCAGCTATAATGCCGAAAATGAATCTATGTTATGGGCCTGCGACTAAGGGTATTCTCGGATTGCGGCGCATGGCCGCAAAATGGCGTGAATCCATGAGTTTGGACCGCATGCAACACCTTCTACCGCCCACTCTTGCTATTCACTGTGATCATCGATGATGGGAAGCAAATCCTAGAAGTGTTTGTCAAGTTAGCATACGCACATTTCCATATTGCTCTTTGTAAAGCCGAAAAATCATCACATGATTGCATGGCTACACACGATTGCATGCCCATGCGATGCCATCCGAGCATGCCCTAAGGGTTGCTCAAGATAGAATCACCACACTGCACTCTTGAGACCGTGTATTACACTACCTAGAAAGTGGCCTTAATTTTTCACACTTGAAAGTTGAAAACAAAGGCAACGTTGGCATATCTTGTCATTGTAAGGTACATTAGAGACCCAATGCTACAGAGGTAATCTGTTACACTGAGCAATTCCCCAAAATCTGAAACGTCAGAGGAATTGAGCGGAGTCTGACTTGCTAGAGTAGTTAGCATTGAGGCGAGGTATGATTAATCGAGGCCATTTCATACACTACTTTTCTAGTGTGTGCCTTGAGTGTGCTCTCTCCAAAGTTAATACTTTGCACCCATACCTACACTCCTTCCATGCTGTGTGGAGGGAGTCTACTTTTCCTACATTGCCAGAAAGATTTCTTTTTAGGAATGACCCCAGTGTGTTGGGCCAGTGCATGTGGCAAGTACACTAAGAGCACACTCAATGTGCTTATTTGTCTCATTTGTTCCATCAGACCTATGTGGTGATGAACTTGTCTTCATTGCAAAGAATTCAGTGTGTGGGGATAATGTATGTGATGAGTGCGCTCTGTCACCACACAAAAGTACATCAAGAGTGCACTCAGTGCGCTTTTTTGTCTCATGTGTCCCGTGAAATCTTTCACTTTGTCTTATGTGCTAAAAAAATTATCTTCTTGTGAAGGGCCTCAGTGCATGAGGCTAGTGTATGTGGCGAGTGCACTCCATCACCACACAAAAGAACACCAAGAGCGCACTCAGTGCGCTGATTTGTCTCATATGTCTCATCAAACCTTGATTTTTGTCCTATGTGGTCGCAAAATGTTTGTCTTAGGAAGGAGCTCTGTGCGTGGGGCTAGTGTATGGGAGGAGTACGCTCAGCCACCACATAGAAGTACACCAAGAGCACACTCAGTATGCTTATTTGTCTCATGTATCCCATCACATGTTTTTTTCCTATGTGGTCAAAGAAATTTCTAATAACCAGTTCTGTGTACTTTAATTCATTTCAAAAGTATATCTGAAGTTGATTTTAATGCTTATTACTGAATCATGTCTCTTTAACGTATTTACTGGAGCCAATTTGATTTTCTTTTTAATATTTAAATGATCCCAAAACAGCATTTAACTACAAGATTCCTTAACTACAAGCTAGAAATTGGAGCAGCGTTAATGTTTTTTTATGGGTTTCACTTCTTCTTACAGCTAAAATCACATGGCAGACCTATACACATCCGACACATCTGATCGTGTTATAGCTATATTTATTGTCTGATCAGGGTTGTGAAATCATTTTCTGGTTGCCGCTATTTGGCTCCCCCGTCTTTTCCAAACAAGCTTCCAAGACTGTTGAAAAATCGCTCAGTGCAGCATTTTCAGATCAAGATTGACGGTTGTCTGTACGGAGACAACCGTTTTCTTTGAATGTTTGACGCTGATATTGTCCTGGTCCGAGTCATCTCACTTCGTTTGTCACTTCAGTCCTCGCAAGATGGTCGAATGAAAACTCCCAGTGTACGGGGGCAGTGCACGTGGCCAGTGCACTCTAAATGAGTGGTGAAGTGCACTTATCACGCACTAAGTGTATGGCCGCATTTAAAAGCTATCGCAAAATTGGTCTTGCAAAGATATTGTTTGCTTGGTCAGTTATCTATGTTTAAGGTAACAAACCAAAGCCAATTGTGTTGAAGTGCCGACAAGTTTGAAACAAAAGAATTGCACAGTCGAACTGCCACACGATCCAGATATTGATATTTGAGAAGTTTTGTTCTCCTTTGCAAGCGTCGCTAGCATTCCATCACGTCAAAGACATAATGAGAGAAACGAATGGATAAATAAAGATTTGTTTTGTACCTGGAGATGTTTCTCCTCATCGTACAATTCGGTAATGATAAGCAACATGAAGATATGATTGGATTCGATGTTTCGTGATAAAACGACTACATTGAATGGATTACGACATGCCACAAACCAAAGACTCTAGACATCCAACTGGCAGGAGAAACTGATGCAACATGAGATAAAGATAACATTTTCTCTCTAAAAAACTGGATTATTGAAGCCAAAGCAGAGCGAACAGGATCCCTACAATTGTTGAACACAAAACTGTTAAGGGTAGGAACAAGAATCCGTCTTTAAAGTTGGGAACACCTTTTTCCACATTTTACGAGGTTCCATTTAGCATTCCTGTTTGGTCGTTGCACGATCCAAACACGCGACCATTAGGGGAAAGCATGATTCTCTTTTTCTGCTCATTAGGAGAAATTTGAGCAAGAACTTATTTCACGGAGGTGGTTGTAGTTCATGCTTAATCCTTGGTCGTCGACCCCTTTCGTCAAAGTCCATATATTTTCATCTGTCTAGAAAAAAATGAGATGAAGAGAGAATACAAGACTGGAACTTATCCGGCCACGGACCAGATTGTTCTCTCCCAAGCCCATTGTTGGTTACTGTTAGTCTTCTATGGTAGAAAAAAACAAGCGACCAACATTTGACAAGTACTGCCAGCCAGGATCCTGCACATTTCTTTATCGTTGAACTTTGCAATCATCGAGACATCAAAGTCGGTCACCAATGCCTTAATTGTTCAAACAGGGATAACACATGAAGTTACTAAGCAGGCATTTTTTTACCAGTAACGGTTGCCTTGTCAACGATTGAGAGGGGGTGTCATTTCTGGTTGCGACCGGCTGACGGTAGTTAAGCGTTGAGAGGGGGCGTCGAAAGTTGACACTATCTCGTGTCAACTTTTGAATTGGCGACCTTCAACAGTGTATTTTGTGCAAAACACAAATCCTGAACCAGGTGAACTCGGCGTAAAATGTTCGGAGAAGTAGGGGAAAGACAACAGAAAACAATGAAGTTATTCATACGTCTCCAAGAGTCTTGACTTCTTTCTCCTAGAAAAACATATCGAAAGAAGCAGAAAAATAGCAATGAATTTTACACAAGGGATTTTTCAATATTTAATTTCTGTTTAAATCTGAGGTTGAAGTCACAGAGAGAGAGAGAGAGAGAGAGAGAGNTGAGAGAAATACAGGTAGGGAGAGGGAAGGGATACATTTGTGTTAGTTTGCACTGTTGAAATACACTCATTTCTTAGTGTGTGCTCATGATGCAAGCTCACTAGTAGAGTGCACTAGAAAACCAGTGCTCAAAAGAGCAACCATTGGGCATGTTTTTTTGTGAATGCAAAAATAATATGTTGCAAGTTTTTTTAAATCATTTGTGCACAAGAACCCGGGCCAGTTTTCAAACATTTATGGTCTTAAAATTCATGTTCGGTTCTGATCCATTTCTCCATTGTTGTATGGACTGCACTTTCACTTCCTGGTACACCAGCAAACTTGTAGAGAAATCCGCGCGGTGTGGTCTTCATGTTGTTGTGATATTCTCTAGTGGTTCACGTCTTTCATTTTGGGTGAATCTGAAACTGAGCGTAAGCTTTCTGGTTGCCTCACGCTATGTGAGTAGGAGTTTAGAGATAATCATTTTGTGAAGGAGATAATGGCATTTGTGTTAGTTTTTGTACATGCACATGATATGAAAACTTAAAGGTCTAGTCATGAGCTCTCTTTAACGCACCAAACGGCGTGTGATTCAGCCAAGTGTAGCCCAAGTTACGCTTGCCAAAGCGCAGGTCTCATCTACCACAGAAACGCCCAACGCCTCCATAGTGCGCACACGCTGTGGCGCCTTTCTTCACATGCGAAGCGCTATCCCCAAGGCACAGATCCCATTGCACGTGATGTAGGGGTCCCTTACACTGTTTTGACACATCTCGCCCACTTTTGGGTCAAGTTTGGTGATGGGATATAACGAGGTTTGAAACCTGTTCGCAGACCTACAGTCAGAATTTTGACCAAGTCCCTGAGTAACAAACTAGCTACTTAGTTTTGGACACCGAGCCAGGATTTTGGGTCCCTTAGTAATAACCTGCACTACTGGATCCGGTGGATACTACCCACCGGACGCCTTGGCAGTCTTCTGGAGCAAAATCCCCAGATGGACATTTTGTTACTTGTTCCGGCCAGTTTTTCACTGGAAGTCGAGTCGCGGCCAGCTCCCAGAGCTGTCGCACACACCCCAACTTTGGAAGCTCATATCTCCCTCATTACTTGTTCGATTCCGGTGAAACAACTTCCACCGTATTCAGTAACTTGTCCACTTTTAGGAGCAATCCTCCATTCTAGGATTTGAGCAATCCTCCATTCTATGATTTGAGCAATCCTCAAGCCGCAAGATCCAGCTGCGAGGATTTTGCTGTCTCTGGCAGCTCATTGGCATGCGGAGGGACAATAATTCAACAAACCTTGTGCTCTTGCCAAATAGCACGGCAAAGTGGAGGGCACAAGGCAACTGGAATGTTGTGGGTGGGTAGGGGGGGAGATGGACGATGCAACTGGCTTTGGCTGCCCAAATTTGAGGGTTCAGAATTGACTTGTTGAGTCAAGTAGCGTGCACTGAACAGGGTTGAATAGGAACATTCTGAAAATTTCCTGCCCATTTACTTGTGCACCCCAGTTTTCTAGTGGTCAGAAACTCAGCCAGAGTAGTTATAAACAGACTCAAAGTAAATTCCCTTAAAAATACCCATGTGAACCTTGGGGGGAGTAGGGTATCAAGGAAGACACAAGCTAGACCGAGATCTTTCATTTTTTCCATGGATTCCATGAGAGATTTTCTGGCATGGACCGTAGTAGGACTTGGAGAGGCAATGAGGANAGGATAGCCACAAATGGGGAAGACGTAGGACTAGGAAACATCGATGGACCAACTTTAATGAAGTTATTGCATCCCTTCATAAGTGTAGAGGTGATCTCCATATTCATGCACTACTATGAATTTTTCTAGCCGTACAAGGTCATGCGTAAACGCCAGACCTTGCTAATGCTTTGAGTGAAGCCGGGAGGTTCAACCACATGTTTTTCCTCTTAAAACCTACCATGCATGAGGTCATTGTTCATGGCCATGTTCTTGAGCTCCATGGAGGGCAACCAGACTGAGGAGTGCTCGAGAAATGGTGTGGCATCAAACTAGGGAAAATGCCTCACTCAATCGACCCCTCGAGACCATCCAACGATTTAGCAATCAGGCAAGCTGTATATTTCTCAGCAGAACCATTCTGCTTCTGTTTAGGACTGTACACCAACCAGA
>SZWC01016465.1:16071-32953 GCA_023375785.1 Penium margaritaceum | reverse complement strand
CTGTCCGGAATGAACCCAGACGGTCTGGACATCACCAGTAGTCCCTCTCTCTCTCTCTCTCTCTCTCTCTCTCTCTCTCTCTCTCTCTCTCTCTCTCTCTCTCTCTCTCTCTCTCTCTCTCGCACAACATTATGCTCAACATTGATATTCTTTATGTGAGTGTGGTGCATGCAATCGTGCTCGGCAATAGCTTTGGTGCTTTGATTATTACAACATAGTGTGATGTAGCGAATGGGAACATGCAACTACTAGAACAGACGACAAAGCCAGATATTCTCACACATGCCTGCTCAAAGTGCAACATACTCAGCCTCGCTGGAGCTACGAGTAACACAATCCTGTTTGCCGCTCTTCCACGACACTATATTTCCACCAACAAGAAAGATGTAACCTGCGCGGTTGCGGGCATCAATATCATGGGCCTAGTCACTGTCCATGTATCCATTAACCACAAATGACGGATATGCCCAATAGCAAAGACCGGTGCAAGTAGTGGATAGTGTGTATCTGAGGACATGCAATGAAGCCTCCGGATGTCATGCTTGTGGACACTATGAGAACGGTGCAAGAAAGTGCACGGTGAAGGCAATATCCTCCCTGGTTGTCGTCGTGCGGTACATGAGAGAGCCAATCGCGCGAAGGTAGTTTGTCCAATCATCTGGCTCCCCCAGCTTTGACACATCCAGTGTCCTCAGCAGCCTCTGTCCAGCCGGGGTCATGGGCGTGGAAGTTATGGGTACTGTCTCGAGGAGGGGGGCGAAGCGCTCCCTCAGTCTGCAAATGTACATAGCTTGGTAAACGTGGAGGACGCTGCGAGAGCGGTCTCATTCCAGCACCATGCCCAGGAAAACACGGGCCGGCCCCAAGTCCTTCATCTTGTGTGTGGAGTGAAGGAGTGCTTTCACCGATCTCATAGCCTACTGACTGGGTTATGCAATGCGCAAGTCATATACATAGACAAGGACAACAACAAAGGGGGTTAACGGAGGAGTGACAAAAAGAGAGGGATCAATTATGCTTCGTTGGTATCCGCCCTTCCGAAAGGTGGATGTGATCTCTTGGTTCCAACACCGAGGTGACTGTTTTAGGCAATAGAGGGCCTTCCGTAGTCGCCAAACTCGTTCAGTGCCATCGGAATATCCAAGGGACTGAACCATGTAAATCTCCTCATCCAACTCTCCATGCAAGAAAGCATTATTGATGTCCATCTGCTCCAGCTCCCAATCATGTTGAGCTACAAGGCTCAGCAAGGCTTGGGCTATGGTGTAATGACCAATTGGCACAAACTTCTCGTCAAAGTCAATACCAGGGACCTCGAACAATCCCTTGGCTATGAGACAAGCCTTGTACTTGTCAAGCGTTTTGTTGAGCTTGTACTTGTGTCGGAAAACCCACCGTGCATCAATGGCTTTGTGCCATGGTGGTAGGTCAACCACCTTCTACAAAGCATGGTCGTCAAGAGCCTTCATTTCATCGTGCATCATGGCTTCCCAATATTGTGAGTCAGGAGCTGCACGTGCCTGACGTGACGTGGTAGGCTCAAGTGACAGATATGGGGTGTCTGTGGTTACATGACACTCACTGGAGACTGTAGTGGTAGTAGCAAGTACTACACACATGTGCTTAGACATAAGTAGGGCATACCCCAGGGTAGAATCGAGGTGAACAACACCTGTAGCTAGCCCAAGTGCATCCATGTCCATCGGCACAATGGGTGACTATACCGTCCATGACGGAGAGGGATGGGCAGACGTTGTAGAGGCACCGGAGGTGCGATGGGGAAGTGTACAAAGTTGCCCACCACGAACGAAGGGTGATACAGATGTAGTCTAGTGGGCATTCATGACAGAGGAGGGTCGGCCACAGAAGGAGGGGCTGAATCGGGCAACGACAGAGCAGTGGGTGGCGACGTAGACATGGACACGAGGGGAGGCAATGTGGATGCATATGTGAGGGAAGACGATGATGTGACGGGGGAGACCGGCGTGTCTGGCAAGCTAGACGACAAGGACAAAAGGGATAGCAAGACAAGTGGAGGCATCGAGCTCAATGAATGAGGGAGAGTCGAGGATGCAGGTTGCAAGGTCGCGACTAGAGGGACTTTACAGGGGACATGGCCGAATCGCCCCCTGACGAGAGAGCGAGAGAAGGGAGGCAAAGGGCAAGAGGTAACCAAGATCACAAAGAAATACTGGCTCAAACAACAACACGTCGTGAGATTCAACCACCCGCTACCTCACAAGGTCCCAAAAGCACCAGGATTTGGACTGAGAAGATACGCCCAAGAAGGGACACAGATGACCACAAGGAGAGAGCTTGCCATCGTGTAGGTCATCAGCCAGCCAGTAGGAAGCAATGCTCCCCCAGACACGGGCGAGGCGAAGGTCGGCATGGGTGCCGGACCAGCGCTCGAAAGGGCTGATGGAGCGAGGGAGAGGGCCATAAGCGATGCGATTCTAGACCCAGGTCATGTAGCTCATAACCTTAAATGCGAAGAGTGAGGAAATACCCGACTCAGACAGAAGGGTCCGGACACCGTCGGGAGGGTCTGGTTCCAACGTTCGGAGACCCTATTTATTTGGGGTGTGCAGGGAGCTGAAGTCTCCACACGCACCCACTTGTAGCCGAGAAAATGAGTGGTGGGGCCAAGGAACTCACCACCGCGGTCAATGTGAAAGGAACATAGGGACCGCTGACAAGCGCGTTCAGCATGGACAAGCCAGGTCTTAACGATGGGACAGTCATGGCTTTTGTGACAAAGGACCAAAACCTAGTAAAAACACAAAAGGTATCAGTAAGACACAAGACATACCGACCGACATCGCTAAGGAGGTCATGGGGGAGGGGACCCATGGCATCAGCATGCACACGGTTAAAGGGATGACGAAACTAAGACTCAGAAATCGAGAAGGGGGAACGATGTGTTTTGCCCTCGGTATAGTCAAGATGATCAACAGGGCAGAGAGGAGGGAAGGTAGAGGGAGATAAGCTCAAAGCTAGGTGAAGATAGAACATGCTAGAGATGGCATTGATATGGACATGGGCAAGAAGCCGATGCAGCAAGCGGACAAGGTCAGGAGAGAGGGAGGGTGCAACATGGGCAAGAGCAGTGCCAACAGAGTTGGCCAAAGGCAAGAGCAAAGGCACACAATACAACTCATCACATTTGACCCCGCGCAAGACAATGCGACCAGTGGTACGCAGATGCACCGTGCCAACACCAAGACTAGTGGAGAAGTCCATGTTGTGATCGTCCCTAGCGGGGACCAACAGCAGGCTGAGCTCCAAGGAAGGAACGTACAGAGCTTGAGAGGGACCAATAAAGCGAACAAAACCAACGTCCTGAACGGGGAACAATTGACCAGACCTAGTACGAATAAAGCAAACGGACCCAATAGGACCGAGGGAGATAAACGTGGAGCGAACAGACGTCATGTGGTGGGTGGCTCTAGAGTCCAAGATCTAGAAGCCACCCGACAAACGCATGGTGGGAAAAACATCACAGGTGGCCACAGTGCATATAGGGAGGAAAAGACAAGGCGACTGTGTGCATATAGCAAGACAACACGGAAGGACCAAAGACTGCCAATGCTCAATCCATGGAATGCGGGGATAAAACAACCCAAAAACGTGACCGGGGGGATCACCATGAAGCACGGAATCAGACTGACACTGGGAACCATTTGCCAACGGAGCAGCACCCTCACCTCCCTGATTGCGAAGGTGTAGAAACTGAAGAAAGGACTACTCTAGCGGATGCTCGCCGTCACCAGTGACAGACATTACGGGAGCCGAAGATAGAGGCAATGTATCTGTGGAAGGAGGAAACCACGATGGAGAGGTTTAGGCCATGGAGGGAGGCGCTACATAGAATGGTGCACCATAAGGAGGCGGGCAGACCCACAGGTACGGAAGCAGAGGCGGACCGGAAGGAATCCCAACTATGGAGTAGGCATAGGCTGATGACGAGGTAGTCGGCGAGGAAGAGGAGGCAGCTGCACAAGAGGAGGAGGAGGGCGCTACGAGTGTTCGATGGAGAGGTGCCAGAGGTCCATGCCTAGTGAGCACGCATGGCACGGGCAAGGCGCAGATCATATGGAGGGGCAAGGCAAGCACGTGCGGAGTGCTCGGTGGACCCACAATTCTAACAGACGATAGCACCGGGGACACGAGAAGAGGAGGCAACTGCCTTCTCTTTGTCCTTACCCTTGCCCCTGCCCTTGCCGCAACCACGATCCTAGGAGGCGAGGGCAGCGACGGTAGGGTATGGAGAAGAAGAGGATGTAGCATTGGTAGGGGTGGCTGAAGAAGGTGAGAGAGCGGTGGTGAGAATTATAAAACCTCTGATGGCAAAGTGATGAAGCCTTTTGTTTTGGATGTTTATCTACCGGGCAGCAAAGGCCCTCAGTTGTAAAATCCCATACTACACCTACCCCAAAAGGAGACCGGGCGGGTACAGGCTCGGAGGCAATGTATTGGAGTTGATCAGCTTTGACTTCGCAAAGAAGATCAGAGATTTCTGGAATCAGTGCGTTGACCATGGTAAGGACTGCGGACAGCTAGCCCGGGGCACTGTCACCGAGCTCTCAAAGGAGCTTGAGACCGCGAGCCCAAGAGGCGTCATTGGTTTTTTTATGTGCATGAGGAGGGTGTTGAACTACACATTCAGGGCACTGCGTACAGCCTGTCCAGTGATGGTTGTGCAACAACACAACATGGCGCAAGCACCAATAGGGTTAGTAGGACCTTCTGTAGAGGGATCAGCATTGAACATGCCAACATCATTCACAAGATGAGCAGGAGCTGCAAGGATAAGAGTGTGAACAACAGGCACGGCTTTAGTAGGGAGTGGGTTGAAAGGTGGATCAGTGGCGGGATCAGGGGGGAAGTAATACTCCTAGAGATGCTCGCCTTGAGCCCAGGCACTAAAGTGTACCTCCCATGAGAAGGCGAGGTCACGAGACAATATAGGTGGCTGAGAGAAGAAGTCATGCTGGCGTGGGGCAAGGACAGCTTGGATGGCAGCAGTAGTAGCGGCAGCGATGGTGCTAGAAACAGCAACAACAGAGACAGACGCAACTGGAAGACGCTTGAGAACAATGGCAGCAACTTCATCAGCGAAGGCTGGACAATTGTCCTCTTGTACCTTGAGGTCATCCTCATCCTCACGTTGTGCCTCAAGAGCGTGGTTAAGTTGGCACTGGAGGTCTGCAATGAAAGAATCATCGTCACCAGGCATGGTGATGAGCAAGGGCCTCTACCCAAAAAAAAATGGCAGAGGTTCCCCCGCCCCAGTGGGCATAGAAAAATGGGAGTGTTGTATGCACTTTTAAGGAGTGTTGGAAGATACTTACCAATCCCAAGCCCAGAAAGAGAACACATCAAACAGCAGAGAGAGGCTCAGGAAATGAATAGCCAGTTCTACTGGGTGTGCACGTCAAGCTGCAGGAGCACAAAGATAAGAAATAAGTACTGGAACAACAGCAGCGGCAATTGCAGAGAAGACTGACATCGTGGCAGCGGCTGGGTAGGAAGCCGTTGTATGCGTGGCGGGAAGCAAAAAGTCCGCAATGCCGCTTCCCGCAAGCAAGAGAAGCTTGCGGGTGTGATGAGTCAGCTGCTCATGATGCCTCAGATGACGGCTAGGGGAGGGAGTCAGCAAGGATATTCACTGCTGTGGCGCGAGAAAGCAACGGCAGTGGCAATGGGGACGGCGGCGGCGACGTCACCCCTATGGCCAGGAACGCACAATTGAATGGTCAACGCAAAGCTCGTGCTCACTACGGCTCTAATACCAATATGGAGTCACATATAGCGGGAGGAGCAATGAGCCGTGTGAGGGGGAAACCAGTGGAAGCTCTAGGAATGCACGGAGACATCATTCAACCAAGGTTCCGGTCAAGAGAAGCCAGTCACGCAAGGCTAAGGTGCTCGCCGTTGAGAGGAGAGGACAAGGGCGAGCGGGGCATCGAGCTCACTCTCGCTCTAGTCCTCATCCCCACCTGGCGGCGGCATTAAGTGTCGAGCCTGTCCCTCCCCCTACATTGTTTTCTTTTGGCCACTCACTCACACAACAGTGTACCGACCACGTGTGTGAACGCAGGTGACCTGGCTTTAGCACCAAGTTAGCAAATTGTGGTTTCACTACCAAGTAAGTAAGAGCATAAATGATGTTGTTGTCCCCATCGATCATGACCACATCTCACCGACGGTGAGCGCGTCGGCAGCAAAGTCTCTTCTCGCTCAGTCACCTGCAACAGTGATTAGTGAGGCGTGCAATGAGGCCAGAGGTCACGTGTCTGAGACACAGAACAAACAGTTTGGACGGCTTACAAGGTCAGAAATTCATGAAAGGTCAGAGCTAAGGGATGTCATGCTTAGCCGGCGGATCCATGTGACGGTCATCATGAACCGTCACATTGTTGAGAGGTAGCTTTTTAGAGTATGTGCTTGCCATACCCCAACGTCTACATGGTCACCGTACATGGGTACGGATTTTCAGGTCATCGCCTCAGACAAGTTTGCCCTTTTTTTGAGCAGGCTTGTTTGACATATGCATACCCTTTGTTGCGTGCCTTGACTGGCCAGGAGAGGAAGCAGCCTCTGACAAGTTTGCCTTGATAAGGAAGGATAAACTGGCCAGATAATCCTCCTTCCCGCTCAGTCCTCATGTGAGGTGATGTGTTGTTGGAAGTGTACTAAACTTTGAGCCTATTTACTCCTTCACCCATCAGAAGATCAAACCGGATGATGCTCTTCAAAGTTGTAAGACGACCTAAATGGCTGGACGGTCATTTTGACAACCGGGTGATTCTAGCCTTCCACTTCTTCTAAATTTTGCGACTGTTTGTTTATGGTTTGTGGGCGGCGCTCAAACTGAGACTCTGACCGTGAAGGTTCTGTTTAGTTCTGTGTTTTGTATGCTTTTTTTTTACAGAGAAAATGTGCCCCCCAGAAGTTTGTCGTTAGGGTAACCTAAGAGGTGAGACTTTTACTTCAGGTCGGAGCTTGGCGCTGATGCGATTTGCCAACGGAGCAATCCTATTGTCATCGCATAGAGTCACACTTCTGTCGGGTAGCTATTTGAAGTAGGCGCTAGCCATGCCCCGATGTCCAAATTGTCGCCGTAAATGTTGGCGAATCACGGTCAGGTCATCTCCTCGGATAAGTTTGCATGTAATGGATTCGACGGGATCCTCGGCCAACTAGGCCAAAACCACGGTGCTTTGAGGGTCTCCGAACCTCAAACCATCCCGTCTCACCGCCCACAGTCCCAGGTGACCCAGCTTGAGCCACGTGGCTCCTTTGACCGGTCGGCGTGGCACTGCCACGCTACACTCCCCCCCACTAGGAGTGAGAGCCGCCTCAGCATCTCCGGTAATCCCAACGTGGGATTCGAGCCCTGGAGCTCTCATACCAGTGTAACGGATTGGTCGGAATCCTTGGCCGACTAGGCCAAAACCGCGGTTTTGGTCTAGTTGGCCAAGGACTCCGTCCAATCCATTACATTGCCCAAAAGAAAACTAGAGGATAAATTGACGAAATAATCGTGGTTGCGGTTCTGCCCTCATACGAGGTGCCGTGCTCCTTTTCACTTCGAAAATCCGAACCTACCTCCTTCCTGGCCCACCGGAGACGCAAGCCTGGATGCGGTGGTCAAAGTTTTACGCCGACCTGAACAATTGGACACATTGCTTTGACTCCCGGACAATCCATTCCGCCAGCGCTTGAAAAAATGTCAAAATCCTTGTTTTGGCATGACTGGCCTCGCTAACTTGCAATACTCACAATGGTTTGAACCTAGGATTCGTTTTGTCTTGCACGATTGATGGTAACAATCCTATGTGAAATTCAAGTGAAGAAATAGGAGAAAACATTATTTTCCGAATTTTGAGGCCGCTCGGTGTAGGTAGGGATGAGGAAGTAATGAGGGAAGCAGCAAGGGTGTGACCCTCAAGCATGGCAAGACGCCATGGATTGCAGACGCAAATAGTTAGGGTTTTTCCAAGCACACAAATTTAGTCGCAAGGACGGGAAAGTTATGCGACGGGGTGCGAGGGGGTGGAGCAAGTGAGTGAGCGGCGAGCTTGCTCTCGCACTAAGCTCCACCGTTGGCAGAGTTGAGGTCGAACCATACACTCTCCCCCCACTCCCCTTGTCAAAAGTTCTTGCATGCACACCACACGCAACATAGCAGTGAAAGGGAGACAATCCAGGTGCTTCTTAAACTAGCACATAGACTGCATTTGACCACTAAGAAACAATGACGTTGTGTGGCCAAAATTCCCATGGCCAATGGCCACGGCTTGGTGACTGTGGGCGTGCTGGTTGCAGTCTCTCGCCTCCCTCAGTCACCTGCGTCAGGAATGTGTGAGATGTGCAACGAGGCCAGAGGTCACTACACGTCGGTGACACAGAAACCAACACTCCCCCATGACCCACAGCCAACGTGCCACACACACTCACACAGACGTCACAAGGTGTGACTAACACGCCTGTACACACGCACAAACATTCACGAGAACTCAACCAGGCACATCACGGACGCATAACAACCCAATAGCATGAACTGTTGCCTTTAAGACGTTGCTGCTGAGTGCCTTCGTGAGGAAGTCAGCTCTCTGCTGACGGGTGTCCACCCAGAGGATCTAGACATCACCGGCAGCCACTCTCTTACGCACAAAATGATGCTCCACATTGATATGCTTGATGTGTGTGTGATGCATTCCGTCATGCACAGTAATGGCTTTGGTGCTTTGATTGTCACAACGCAGAGTGATGCAGCAAATGGGAACGTGCAGATGCTGCAACAGGCAACACAGCGAGATGCTCTCACATGTACCAGCGCTAGGAGCAACATATTCAGCCTCACTAGAGCTGTGAGCAACACAGCCCTGCTTGCCACTCTTCCACGACACAATAGCCCCCCCCACTAGGAAGATGTAACCAGTACGGCTTCGAGCGTCGGCGTCATGAGCCCAGTCGCTGTGCGTGTACCCATCGACTACGACTAAGGGTTGTGCACGGTAGCACACGCTAGTGCGAGTAGTGGAGAGAGCATACCTGACGATGTGCAGTGCGGCCTCCAAATGTCGTGCCCACGGGCACTATGAGAACTGTGCTAGGAAGTTGACGCCGAAGGCAACGTCTGCTCTAGTCGTCGTCGCCAGGTACATGAGGGATCCGATCACACTAGATGTGTGATTGGATCACACGTCCAGTGTGATCCGATTACACTGGATGTGTGATTGGATCAGACGTCCAGTGTCTTCAGCAACCTCTGTCCAGCTGGAGTCACTGGAGTCGACGCTGTGGACACTGTCTCGAGGAGTGAGGAGAAGCGCTCCCCAAGACTGCGGACGTAAGCAGCTTGATGGACGTAAAGAACACGACGAGTGTGATCTCCCTCCAGCTCCATGCCCAGAAAGACACGAGCTGGTCCTAGGTCTTTCATTTTGTAGGTGGACTAAAGGAGTGATTTCACGGCCTTCACAGCCTCCTCACTTGGTGACGCAATCAACAGGTCATCCACATACACGAGGATGACCATGAAGGGAGGCGAGGGTGGAGTGAAAAAAAGTTAGGGATCCACTGTACTCTGTAGGTAGCCGCCCTTCTCAAGTGTGGAGGTGATCTTTTGGTTCCAACACCGAGACGACTGCTTCAGGCCATAGAGAGCCTTCCACAGATGCCAGACTCTGCTGGTGCCATCGGAGAACCCAGGGGGCTGAACCATGTAGATCTCCTCGTCTAGCTGCCCATGGAGGAAGGCGTTGTTAACATCCATCTGCTCCAGCTCCTAGTCGTGCTGGGCAACAAGACTCAATAGGGCGCGAGCGGTGGTGTAGCGACCAAGTGGTGCGAACGTCTTGTCAAAGTCAACTCCAGGAACCTAAGAAAACCCCTTCGCTGTGAGGCGAGCCTTGTACTTGTCTAGGGTTCCGTCGGGCTTGAACTTGCGCCTGAAGACCCATCGCGCATCAATGGCCTTGCGCCCTGGGGGCAGGTCAACCAGCTCGTAAACAGCATGGTCTTCTAGGGCCTTAAGCTCATCGCACATCGCTGCTTCCCGCTGCTGTTCATGTGGGACCGAGCGTACCTGACGAGCAGTAGACGGCTCTAGGGAAAGGGACATAGAGCCATGAGCGGTATGACACTCGACGACGATCGCAGTGGCTGCTGCATCCACCGCCCGAGGATTCTCGGAGGTGAGCTGCGCGTAGCACAGTGCAGAACTGGCATGGACAACACCAGTGGTTAGACCAAGCGTATCCATGCCTATCGGCACAACGGGAAACTATGCAGGTGTGACAGGGGAGTGAACGAGCACGACCGGAGACTGTGTGGATTGGGGCCGCAATGGACGACCAGGCGGTGCAGTGACGCTAGAAGTGCGATGCGGGAGCGCACACAGACGCCCACCTCGGACGAAGGGTGAGACATGGGCAGGTCGAGTGGTCTCTAAGGACACCGAGGCGTCCGTAGCCGCCTGGTCTGGTGAAACAGTAGGAACATCATGACTCGACGGCAGAGAGATGGCGGATGGCGACGATGACGCAGAGGCGGACGAGGACGTGCCCGGAGAGGTCGGTGGCCTAGAAGAGCTAGACGACAAGGATGAGGGTGAGCCAGGTGGGGGCGGCACGCCGGACGACGGGAGCTGCGAGGGTGAAGCCGGCAGAGGCAGAGCAGGAGGAACTGTAGGCGTGGCAGGACAGACAGGACCGACTTCCCCCCCTCAGCCGAGAGAGCGGCAAGAGGGAGGCGGCAGAGGAAAGGCGGCCAAGGTCACGTAGGAAGACTGACTCGAAGAAAAGTGCGTCACGAGATTCGATGACGCGTTGACGGACGGGGTCCCAAAACCCCCAAGCCTTAGACTGGGCCGAGACACCCAAGAACGGACACAGACAACCGCGTGGAGACAGTTTGCCATCGCGGAAGTCATCAGGCAGCCAGACAGAGGCAATACATCCCCAGACGTGTGCAAGCCGAAGGTCAGCCCGAGCACCAGACCAACGATCAAAAGGGGTGGCAGAATGGGGAATGGGTCCATGTAGAATGAGATTCCAAACCCAAGTCATGTAGCTCATCGCCTCAAAGGCAAAGAGCGAGGGGAGACCGGACTCATATAGGAGGATCCGTACACCGTCAGCGAGTGTACGGTTCCAGCGCTCAGAAACGCCATTTTGTTGGGGTGTGTAAGGAGCGGGTGTCTCCAGACACACCCCCTTGGACGCAAGGAAACGAGCGGTGGGTCCAAGGAACTCACCACCGCGGTCACTACAAAAGACACACAGGGAGCGCTGGCAAGCGCGTTCAGCCTGAGCAAGCCAAGTTTCCACAGTGGGACAGACGTCGCTCTTGTGCCGAAGAGCAAAGACCCATCAAAAGCGGGAAAAATCATCTGTGAGACACAAGACATAGCGACCGACATCACCAAGGAGGTCATGGGGAAGAGGAGCCATGACGTCGGCGTGCACGCGATCAAGAGGAAAGCGGGACTGGGATTCAGAGGCAGAGAAGGGAGAACGATGCATCTTTCCTTGAGCAAAATCAAGGCAGTCAGAGGGACAAGGAGCCAGAAAAGAAGAAGGGGAGAGTCCCAAAGCAGGCTTGAGGCACAACATGCTAGAGATAGCATCAGTATGAACATGCGCAAGACAGCGATGCAGCAACTAAACAAGAGAAGGAGAGAGAGAGAAGGGGCGATGTGAGCAAGGATGGTGCCGATCGAGGTGGAAGAAGTGCAAAAGAGGGGAACACTGTAGAATTTGTCACACTTCACACCATGCAAAACGACACGACCAGAAGTGCAAAGACGCACCGCGCCAACACCTCGACTCGCAGCAAAGTCCATGTGTTGATCATCGAGGGATGACACCGACAACAAGCTGAGCTCCAAAGAAGGGACATACAGCACGTCGGGAAGGTATATAGAACCACTGGGACCAACAAAACCAACGACGCCAACACCTTGGACGGGGAGTAACTGATCGGACCCTGTGCGGACAAAGCGAACAGCACCAGCAAAGCCGAGGGAGACAAACAAAGAACGGACGGACGTCATGTGGTGGGTGGCCCCCAAATCCAAGATCCAGGAGCCACCCGACGCACGAACAGGGGGCAGAACGCTACACGTTGCCACAGTGCCCAAAGGGCTGGGAGAGGACTCACAGTCAGCAAGACATTACGGGAGAAGGACTGACTGCCAATGCTCAATCCACGGAACAGAGGGAGGCCACGACCCATGCACATGACCTGACGAGAAACCATGAAGAACAACGTCAGTATGACATGTAGGACCACTAGTCAACGGAGCAACACCCTCACCTCCCTGATCGCGAAGGCAAAGGAGCTGAAGTAGAGACTGCTCCAGCTAGCGTTCACTGTCACTCGCGGCAGACGCTGAGGACGCAGGAGTTGCGACGCCGAAAGGAGGAGGGAGCCACGCCAGGGGGTGTAGCTAGAGGAGGGCGGTGCAACGTAAGGTGGAGCACCATAAGGGGACGGCCAGCCCCAAGTGTAAGGGAACATGAGAGGCCCTGAGGGGACCCAAGTGGTGACGTAAGTGTGAACGGAGGACTGAGATGTTGACGCTGAGGAAGAGAGTGAGCTGGACACGGCGGCAGCAGAGGCACCAGCAGTCAGAGCCCAGTGGGCACGCATTGCACGAGCAAGACGAAGATCGTCAGGAGGAGCGGGACACATACGCACAGAGTGGTCAAGAGAGCCGCAGTTCCAATAGGTCACAGCACCAGGGACACGGGAAGCGGGGGTAGCGGCTTTCCCTTTGTCTTTCTGGCTGCCCTTGCCCTTGCCGCGACCGCGGCCACGACCCTGAGAGGCAAGACCAGTGGCGGTGGAGCTGGTCGTCGAGGAAGAGGAGGACGACGAGGAGGTAGTGAAGGGAGCCATAGTAGTGGTAAGTTCGCAACGCTAGTGACTACGGAGCGATGGAGCCGCTTGTTCAGAAGGCTGGTCCACCATGCGGCAAGACGCTCGGTGGTGAAGTCCCAAAGGGCACCAACCCCAGGAGGTGAACATGGAGGGATAGGCATTGAGGCAAGGCGCTGCAGCTCGTCGACTTTGATGTCGCAAACAAGGTCGGACAGCTCAGGGATGAGCCCGTTGACCATGGTGAGGACAGCGGACAGCTGCCCAGGGGCAGCTTTGTCTAGCTCGTAAAGGAGCTTGAGGCCACGAGCCTAGTAGGCTTCGGCGGTCTCGTCATCACGCATCAGCAGCACATTAAACTAGACAATGAGAGCACTTTACGTAGCCTATCCAGTAATGGTAGTGCGGCGATGCAGCATAGCATAGGCGCCCACAGGGTCTACATCGCGACCAACAGCAGGGTCGGCGTTGTATGTGCCATTCGTCATCGACAAGGTACTCAGGTGCGATGGGAATGAGGGCGCGGACAGCACGAGCGGCTTCAGCAGGAGCAGGGACAAAGGTGGGTTAGCGATGCGGTCAGGGGGGAAATAGTACTCCTAGAGGCGCTCACCCTGAGCCCAGGCGCTGAACCGCACCTCCCAAGATGAGAATGAAAGACCCAGGGAGAGGACAGGAGGTTGCGAGAAAAATTCATGTTGGCGTTGTGCAGGGGCAACGACAGCAGAGGCAGCGGCGGCAGTGGTGCCGGTAGCAGCGGCAGCAGAGGAGGTGCCAAAGGCAGAATTGGCCGTTGAACCAGCAGCGGCGGAAACAGACGCGATTGGCACACGCTTGAGGACAATGGCAGCAACCTCGTCGGCAAAGGCTACACGATTGTCCTCTTGCAACTTGAGGCGATCCTCAGCTTCGCGCTGGGCCTCAAGTTCGCAAGTAAGCTGACGCTGGAGGTCTGCAATGAGAGACTCATCGTCACTAGGCATGGTGACAAGAGAGAGGTTTTGTCAAAAAGAATTGGGAAAGTTTCCGCCACCCTAGTGGGCGTGGGAAAAATGGAAGGTGCTTTTAGCACGTGTGAGAAATGCTACAAGGGTGCTCCCAACCCTAGACTCAGCAGAGAGACACAGTAGCAAGCATAAGAATAGCCAGGAACGAAAACAGCAAGAGCCACCAAGATGTGGCATCAAGCTGTAGGGGGATGAAGGAGGTGGAACAGGGGTGGAAAGGCAACAACAGCAGCAGCAGAGAAGACGAACACAGCAGCAATGGTTGGCAAGATCAGGGCAAGAGCACCAGCCACTGCCTCTGCACCAAGAGTGGTGATGGCTGCAGTGACGGCAATAGTAGTTGTGGTTACCTGGATAGCAGCAGATGGAGAAGAGAAAGTGGCCGCAACAGCAGAGGCAGTGGAGGTCCGTATGGCCACGGCGGCGGTGGCGGCAGCTGTGGCAGCAGCTGTGATGTTGGAGGCGATGGCAGCTACGGCAACAGACACCTGTGTACCAATGTCAGCGGCTGCCCCGGTGATGGGGTCGATGATGGCAGCAGCTTCAATGTAGGATTCAGTAGCACGCCCAACAGCAGTTGATGCAGGTGTCCTAGCCGCCCTGGCCGCTGCCACAAAGGTGGCTGCCGTGGCGACGGCAGCGTCAAGAGAGGATAATTGCATGACAGTGGAGGACAGCGAGACGGCGTTGTTGCGGAGGCCGCCCAAGAGGTCGACCGCAGCAACGTCCTCAGCACCTGAGTCTTCCCCACCCAAGTCCCAAGGGGAGAGAGGGGAAGATCGTACCGAGTCACATCGAGATGAGGAGGAGCCGAGTGACGCGGGTGACCCTCCACAAGCTGTGCAATGCCGGCGCTCCCGGCGAGATGCACTGTGCTCTACGTAGTAAGATCCGGCAGGCGCGGCAGCGGGAACCTCGTTGTGTGCCAGCGTGACAATGTCGGCCACCGAGGTGGCACAGGCGTGGCGTGAGACGCCGATGCCTTGGCTGTTGCCTCGTGCTTGTGGGGGCTGCTGCAATGGCTGTAGGTGCTGTGAAGAGTGATGGCGCTGCGTTTGCTACTGTCACAGGCGTGGCTACACAGTGGGCATAGCAGATGTGATAGGTGCGGGTGCTGCGACTAGGAGGCCGAGAGGTGGCGGCTCTTGAGTGGGTGTAGCTGGTGTCGATGCTGCTGCCCCCCCCCTTGTACCCGCAAGGAAGCTGTGTATAGTCCCTAGGACGTGGACTACTGCGGGCAGAAGTGGGCCAGTCCGCACTGACCGGCCGGTGCCGGTCGGCGTGCAGCTGGCCGGTTGTGGATGGCGGCTGAAGTCCGTCGAGCGGCGGCTAGCAGGCAGCCGGCCGACAGGCAGGGTGCTCGGCACCGCCAAGCAACAGCAGCAATGGCGGTTGTACCGACGACGGCGGTGGTGGCAGCCCGCGGGTAGGAGACAGCCCGTGGGTCTATTCGTGTGCGAACTGCAGCCCCGCATACTCCACACGAAGTGGGCTACGGCGGGTGGGTGCTGTGGCAGGCAAGACGAGGCAGAGTCTTTGGCGGAGTCTAAGACGACGGCGCTTGGTGATGGTGGACCCTCCCACGGCAAGGACCTTGCGTTCAAGAGTGAACGCGTTGTACTTCCTCACTACAGCGCTCTGATACCAGCACGTAGGGATGAGGAAGTAATGAGGGAAGCAACAAGTGATTGGTGTGACCCTCAAGCATGGCAAGACGCCATGGATTGCAGACTCAAAGAGTTAGGGTTTTTCCAAGCACACAAAGTTAGTCGCAAGGACGGGAAAGTTACGCGACGGGGTGCGAGGGGGTGGAGCGAGCGAGCGAGCGGCAAGCTCCCTCTCGCACTAAGCTCCATCCTTGGCAGAGCTGAGGTCGAACCATACACTCTCCCCCCCCTCCCCCCCTTGTCGAGACTTCTTGCATGCACACCACACGCAACATAGCAGTCAAAGGGAGAGAACCCGGGTACTTCCTAAACTAGCACATACTCTGCATTTGACCAGTAAGAAACAATGGCGTTGTGTGGCCAACATTCCCACGGCCAATGGCCACGGCTTGGTGACGGTGGGTGTGCTGGTTGCAGTCTCTCGCCTCCCTCAGTCACTTGCGTCAGGAATGTGTGAGATGTGCAACAAGGCCAGAGGTCACTACACGTCTGTGACACAGAATCCAACACTTGGAAGGTCGCCATTAGGACGGCCTACACCGTGAGGCTTTCATGGCAGGTGGGATTAATCTAGTGACCAGAGTGACTGGCGGATGAAACGGGTGGTCATCACCGACCGTCACATACTCCGAATGCATTTTTTCTAACAGAAGTTTCCCAAGCACACCTGTCCTCGACATCACCGATTATCGTGGCGGCTGGTCACGTCGTTGTCTCGTAGAATTTTGCCCAAAATGAAACAGCAAAATTGACAAAATAATTCCGATTGAGGCTCTGTTCCCATACGAGGTGTCGTGCTCCTCCACACATCAGAAAACCGAACCTACTTGGCTCCTGGCTTACTAGACGCGCAAACCTGGCTGCGGTGGTCGAAGTTCTACGCTGACCTGAACAGCTCGACAGGTTGCTTTGACGCCCGGATGATCCATGCCGTCAACTCTTAAGAAAATATGACAGTATTTGTCTTGGCGTGCCTGGCCTCGCTAACCTTGCAATACTCACGATGGTTTGACTTTGGGATCTATTTTATCCTACATGATCGATGATGAAAATCTCACGTGAAAAAGGAAACTATGCAGCAGGTTGGGGCAGCAGCGTTGTTGATGCAGCGTGCGGGCTTCCACACTCGTTGCTTAAGTCAGCTGCCCCCTCAGTCTGCTGCTCTAGAGTCTAAGTCTGGAAGCTCTGGGTTTTGTTACTCAGAAACGCGCGCGCCAGAGTTAGCGCCAGAAAGCAGCTGAAAACTGATAATGACTGATTAGGAATGAAGAATGAACAACAATGGGAGACCCCTCCAAGTTCTAGGCCCCCCCC
>SZWC01016463.1:54692-64789 GCA_023375785.1 Penium margaritaceum | reverse complement strand
TGTTGACATCAATTTGTTCCAACCACCAGTCACGCTGGGCCACCAAACTGAGGAGGGCTCTGGCAGTCATGTATCAATCGACTGAAAGAAAACATCTCATAAAATTCCACTCTATGGATCTTTTAGAATTTTTTTGCGGTAAGCCAGGCCTTGTACCTCTCGATGGAGCTATCAAGCTTCAACTTCTGGTAGTAACCCAATTGGCTGACAAAACCTTCCGTCTTGGTGGGTGATCCACTAACTCGTAGATATGGTGAGAGCATCAAGCTCTTCTTCCACTATAATTGCCTATAAGGCAGAGTCAGCGGCATTGCGTATTTCACAAACTGTCGGTGGCTCAGGGGACAGGGGTGATAGACTAGCAGCAGCAAAGCAAGAAAGAACATACCCGGAAAAGGAGGTTTCAAGAGCCAAGTTTAATTCCTGTTCGAGGAGGGAGTAGCCCAAGGTAGTATTGGTATAACCAATAGACAGAACAGTGAGAGAGCGGGTTGTTGTGCTGAGGTCAAGGGCACAAAGGCCCGGCTTCCCATAGACAGTGACTTGGGGAGGAATGGCAGGAGCAGGCTCTAAGGAAGGTTCACTTGCGTTGGATTCGGAGGGGATGGAGGCACGAGGGTGAGGTGCAGACTGGAGAATTCAAGAGGGAAGAGCCCGTAGGTGACCATCATGAACACATGGAGACATAATGGGGNGAGGGAGGCACAATATGAAGAACAGGGGATTTCGTAGTGTCTTTTGTGACCGAGGTGACAAGAGCAGGTGAAGGGGGAGAGAGGGATGAACCACAAGGAGAGGCCACAAGAGTGCAGACGTCAGACGAGACCCACACAGAGGGTGCAATATAAGACAAACCAGAGACAAGTGGGACAGACCCTCCCTCAAGCCAAGAGAGCAGGGGGGGCAGAGAGAATAGGGAAGCAAGGCGAGCCAAGTCGTGCTCAAATACATCTTCAAAGAAGAGGACGTCACGTGACTCAATGAAGGGACGACGAGTGGGCTCCAAAAAACGTGAAGCTTTTGAGAAAGAGGATACGCCAAGAAAGACACAAAGACACCTAGGGGGAGAGATGTTTCTCTCTTGATGATCATCGAGCAACCAGACCGAGGTGACAGAGCCCCAAACACGAAGGTGAAGGTCAGCCCACCGGCCAGACTAGCATGAAAAAGGTGCGACATGGCGAGGAAGGGGCCGTGGGGAATGCGGTTCAACACCTGCGTCACATATGTCATGGCATCAAAGGGAAAGAGAGGGGACTTAACGGAGGCAAATACAAGAGATTACGAATTATCAACCATAGTGCAGTTCCATCACTCCGACACGTTGTTTTGTTGTGGCCTATAGGGAGCAGAGGGTAGCATATACACACCATGAGATTTGAGAAGAGAAGAGGTGGGACCAAAAGAATCACCACCACTACCACATCGAAAGACACAAAGTTGGCACCGGCAAGCACGTTTGGCCTGGGAGAACCAGATCTCAAGGAATTCTATGACATCACTCTTCTGACATGACTCAAAGCCCACTGATAACAAGAGAATTCATCAGTCGGAAACAACACATAGCTCCCAACACCACCAAGGAAGTGATGAGGGGGAGGGCCCATGAGGCTGCACCATATGAAGAGGATGGGTGGTCACAGATTTGGCTATGCTGAAAAAAGAGTGGTGAATTTTGCCTTGGGCGTCGTCTAGGTATGTAGTAAAACATGGCAGAGCAAAGGTGGAAGAGTCAAGCTCAGTCGCAGGATGAGTGCGTAGACGAGCAATGATCGCAGTGTGAATGTGGCAGGTGCGGTGATGTGAAAGACTGGCGTGGTCAGGTGACAACAAGAGCAAAGGCAACGGAAGACAAAGGAAAGGACAAAGAGACATAGAAAAGATGATTATANCAAAGACCACAAAGAACCACCCGGCCAGAGGAACGAATGGAGGCAGTGCCAACACCACGGCAGGACACAAAGTCAATGTTCTGATTGTCAAAGGTGGTCACGAACAGCAAGCACACCTCCAAATTAGGTACGTCCAGCTCATCAGGGAGAAAGAGGTCCCCACCAGGACCAACAAAGTGAACAACGTCAACACCCCAAAGAGGGAGGAGCTGGCCAGACCCGGTATGGACTAACTAGAAGGATCCAACAGGGGCCAAGAGAGATGAAGAAGGAGCAACATGACATTGTGTAATGGGTGGTCCCGGAATCAATAATCTAGAAACCACTGGCGATATGGATTGACGGCAGAAGGACATAGACTGCAGTAGTGTCAGACAGTGTGACAGAAGAGAAGGAGGAAGAACCAAGCGACAAGAGAAAGTGTGAGACCGCCACTTATCGAGCCATGGATGATCATCACACAATACACGCTCAACAGCCCCAGAGGACGTGACAGGCCTATCACACCATCACTTCCTTGAGATTGGTGGTGTAGAATTTTGGTGAGGCAACGCTATAGGACATGCTCCTTACCACTGCGTGAATCAGGGTGGCAATCTTCAGAGCAAGAGTCAGAGAAATAGACATCATTACGAGGCCCGGTAGGGGCAGTATTGTACAAAGAGGGAGGCCCATAATAGGCATGCTCAGAAGCCGGAGGCACCCATCCCTATGAAGAAGACGGAGGAAAGGTCTAGTACAAAGGTGCCACGGCTGTGTTGTAGGCAACAACAGATGAGAGTGAGAAAGAGGAGGACGCTGGTACCACGGTGATGGTGACAGCGGTGGCAGCGGATATGTTGACACCTGTACGTGCACAATGGGCTTGCATGGTGGAGGCAAGATTATTGTCATAACGACAAGCACGATGTTTGGACACAGAGTGCTTAGAGGCCCCAAAATTCCAATAAGTGACTGCACCAGAAGTAGCGGGGGAGTTAAGTCCCTTGCCCCCATGGCCGCGGCTTTCACCTTCGCCACGGCCTTNTTGGCAACAACAGATGAGAGTGAGGAAGAGGAGGACGCTGGTACCACGGTGATGGTGACAGCGGCGGCAGCGGACACGTTGACACCTGTACGTTCACAATGGGCTTGCATGGTGGAGGCAAGATTATTGTCATAACGACAAGCACGATGTTTGGACACAGAGTGCTTAGAGGCCCCAAAATTCCAATAAGTGACTGCACCAGAAGTAGCGGGGGAGTTAAGTCCCTTGCCCCCATGGCCGCGGCTTTCACCTTCGCCACGGCCTTCGCCACCACCTCCACCACGACCGACTTCCTGAGTCAAATGTGCAGCCACGGTAGGAATGGAGGAGGAAGAGGTAGACAACAATGCAGTCGTAGTAGTAGAGGATGAAGAGTTAGTAACTACAATGAGGGTAACACGGTGAAGAGGCTTGTTTTTCAAAATGCTCCACCAGTCTGTGAGCTGGGCTGCTATGAATTCATAGAGGTGACCAATGCCGGGGTGAGTTGGGTGGCCCTGGCTCAGACACAAGATGCTCAACTGGCAATAAATGCAGATATAGAGGCATGTCACAATGGAGAGACAGGAAGACATGGAACCTAGCGCATTCTTGCCTAAGTCATAAAACACATAGAATCAGTGCCCAATAATCATCAGCAGAATCATCCTCATGCATGTGTAGTTGAACAAACTGCACAGTAAAACAACTTTAGGCAGTGTACCCAGTAACAGTTTTGCGACATCCAAAGAAGGCCTATGTCTCCATAGGGTTTTCTGGATTACAACGTGCTGCGTCAATGCTTCATATGTTGATGTCATCAAGGAGGTCTTCAAGGCCAGCCGTGATGAGGGCGCGTATGGCACGAGCTACTTCACAGGATTTAGGAGTGAAGAGAGGAGTGGCAGACCGATTAACTGGGATGCAGTGCTCCAAGAGGATCTCTCCCCATCCCAAAGAGTTGAATCCCGTCTCCCAAGAAGAGAAGAAGAGTTTGGATGTGAAGTGAGGTGCTGGAGTTTTAACTTTGTTTTGATACTAGGAAAGGAGAGCTCAATCAAGGGAGGAGGCAGAGAGATGGGGTAGAAGCATCACCTACATAAATCGCCACACCAAAGGAGTCATAGGAGGAAACCGCACTTGCAGCCGGCAACACAGCAGCAAGAGCAAGAACAGAGTGTAAAAACTCTATGATAATGTTAGCTGCAGCCATAGCTAGCTCATTCTTGGCTTCGATGCTATTTTGTAGCTTTTCCTCAATCCCACAACATGTTGCTTGTGCCTCATTGGACGGCCTGGGGGGCCCAATGGTCCTCTCAGGCCGTGGCATGATAAATGCTAGTGCGAANGTCTTCAAGGCCAGCCGTGATGAGGGCGCGTATGGCACGAGCTACTTCACAGGATTTAGGAGTGAAGAGAGGAGTGGCAGACCGATTAACTGGGATGCAGTGCTCCAAGAGGATCTCTCCCCATCCCAAAGAGTTGAATCCCGTCTCCCAAGAAGAGAAGAAGAGTTTGGATGTGAAGTGAGGTGCTGGAGTTTTAACTTTGTTTTGATACTAGGACAGGAGAGCTCAATCAAGGGAGGAGGCAGAGAGATGGGGTAGAAGCATCACCTACATAAATCGCCACACCAAAGGAGTCATAGGAGGAAACCGCACTTGCAGCCGGCAACACAGCAGCAAGAGCAAGAACATAGTGTAAAAACTCTATGATAATGTTAGCTTCAGCCATAGCTAGCTCATTCTTGGCGTCGATGCTATTTTGTAGCTTTTCCTCAATCCCACAACATGTTGCTTGTGCGTCATTGGACGGCCTGGGGGGCCCAATGGTCCTCTCAGGCCGTGGCATGATAAATGCTAGTGCGAATGAGAATGTGCAGTTAAAATTCAAGAGGATAAAGATGTAGAGGAGGAACAAGAAAGGACTACAAATGCGCTTACCCAACTAGAATGCGGCCGCAGTGAGAAGAGAGGAGACACCACCATGGCTGGTGAAGCCAACACAACAACCCACACAAAAATGGCCACCAGCAACCACACGAAGCTGGTGACCATGGTTCCCGCCACAACTATAGTCACAGACACGACAAGAATTCTAATGCTCATGTAATGGATCAAGTTGCATGATGCCCCTGACGGTGTGAGGACGACAGTGGATGTAGACACATGAATGGAGTTGACTGTACCAATTGTAGCGTCAGCTGTAGTGGCTGCAACAGTGGCCAAAGCAAAAAAGGCAAACGTATCATGCATGGCAATGTTTTCTGCAGCTACCGCGAGAAGGGAGAGCAACAAGGTTGCCTCCGCATATGCGGAAGTGGCCCGGTCCTCATGGGAGCCCTGTTGGCCCTGGCTGTTGCCGAGNCACAAAAATGGCCACCAGCAACCACACGAAGCTGGTGACCATGGTTCCCGCCACAACTATAGTCACAGAGACGACAAGAATTCTAATGCTCATGTAATGGATCAAGTTGCATGATGCCCCTGACGGTGTGAGGACGACAGTGGATGTAGACACATGAATGGAGTTGACTGTACCAATTGTAGCGTCAGCTGTAGTGGCTGCAACAGTGGCCAAAGCAAAAAAGGCAAACGTATCATGCATGGCAATGTTTTCTGCGGCTACCGCGAGAAGGGAGAGCAACAAGGTTGCCTCCGCATATGCGGAAGTGGCCCGGTCCTCATGGGAGCCCTGTTGGCCCTGGCTGTTGCCGAGAAGGTGGAAGCTACACCAGTACCTGCATGGAGGATGGCCCGAACAAGACTGACGGGGTCCGCATGGGAAGGCAGGTTTGGGATGTGGCCTGGGACTTTGTACACCGCTGAGGCAGATGTAGTGTCAGCAACATATGTAGTGTTAGCAGCGGCTGTAGGGTCAGAGTGAGGGTTCGGGCTGGTGGGTCTCATACCTGGATGTGAAGAAGGTGTAGAAGGGAGGTCGTCGGCAGTGTAGACTTGCTCATTCATCTCCCGCTCTCTAGCTTCTTTACTACACGCAATGTTTTCACGCCAGTAGTTGGAGGAGAGCATGCAAAACCACCTTGGTATGTTGGGGTCGTCGATGGGTGATGGCACGTTCTAGCTGGCCAAGTCAGGCTCCGACCATTCGGGTGCTGCCTCCCTAACATGGGTGCAAGGGGAGTCCAACTCACCATCAGGTGGCCTGTCAAGAGGTAGAGAATCCAGCGTGACTGGAGAAGGCAGCTGGTTGCAGCTACTATGATGATTGCTGCTCTAGAATGCGTGTGTGCAGCAGAGACAGTAGAAATCATGCACGTGGCGTGCCACGTTACACTGCTCTCCCGCAATGAATAGGAGCGCAACAGTTTCCATAAGTAACGGACAATTCTGAACAAGAAAATGCAACAAAAGATGCACTAGGGATAGCAGAATCATGCTNATGTTGGGGTCGTCGATGGGTGATGGCACGTTCTAGCTGGCCAAGTCAGGCTCCGACCATTCGGGTGCTGCCTCCCTAACATGGGTGCAAGGGGAGTCCAACTCACCATCAGGTGGCCTGTCAAGAGGTAGAGAATCCAGCGTGACTGGCGAAGGCAGCTGGTTGCAGCTACTACGATGATTGCTGCTCTAGAATGCGTGTGTGCAGCAGAGGCAGTAGCAATCATGCACGTGGCGTGCCACGTTACACTGCTCTCCCGCAATGAATAGGAGCGCAATAGCTTCCATAAGTAATGGACAATTTTGAACAAGAAAATGCAACAAATGATGCACTAGGGATAGCAGAATCATGCTATCACACAGCTGCAGAGGCAATGGTAGCAACCGCAAAGGCTAAACTGCTAGGGTTGAGATGCCAAGCGGTGCAATGCACACTATGGGGAGCCAAAGTAAGTGCAGATGCAGATAGTACAGCACTGATGCTGGTGGCAGTCTCTGCTACAGCATTGAATGATGTTGCTGTGGTGAGAATAATCCATCATGTGATCCTGTGCGGCATGCACAGTGTTCACATCCGCAGCACAGAGAAGCGGTTTGCAGATAAGTGTGGTGGCAGCCCCAGCTGCTGCAATGAGAGGGTAGCTGCGGCCATGGAGAACAGCTACCACAAGANTGCTGGTGGCAGTCTCTGCTACAGCATTGAATGATGTTGCTGTGGTGAGAATAATCCATCATGTGATCCTGTGCGGCATGCACAGTGTTCACATCCGCAGCACAGAGAAGCGGTTTGCTGATAAGTGTGGTGGCAGCCCCAGCTGCTGCAATGAGAGGGTAGCTGCGGCCATGGAGAACAGCTACCACAAGACCTCAGATGAAGATATTCATAGTATGTGGCCGTCATGGCTATGTGAAGAGTAGTCGCGATGGCAGCCAGTGCAGATGCGGCAGCGGCAGCGGCAGCGGCGGGAATAGATGTAGTGGTGACAATGATCATGGCAAGCGAGAAGCATGAAGATTGCCAAGAAGGATCCACTGCAGGCATCAAGAATGATCCACCAGGTGTGGTGATGGGCTTGAGCCCGTGTGCACACGAATGGTGGCATGAAGAGGCATCATGGCCGATGTGCGACGCCGCAACCAAGAGGGTTGACCTAAATGCTGAATTGGGCCCCAGATGGGTCTCGAGCGGAAAACCTTGTCTGACTCTTGAGTGGAGGGTATTGGGTGTAGATAGGTGAGAGTTGATCAGGAACCGTATGGTGGTGTTTCTTCGTAAGACATGAGCCCAATTCATCAACTCAAGTGGGATAACTATATGGTTCCAAGGATTTTTTTTATGTTCTTGACTTTCATCTGTGCTTCTCACCTTCTTTTTGGGTGAGTTATGATATTAAGCGGAAGCTTTCGGGTTGCCTCACGCTATGTGAGCAGAAAACTAGAGAAATNTGGTGGTGTTTCTTCGTAAGACATGAGCCCAATTCATCAACTCAAGTGGGATAACTATATGGTTCCAAGGATTTTTTTTATGTTCTTGACTTTCATCTGTGCTTCTCACCTTCTTTTTGGGTGAGTTATGATATTAAGCGGAAGCTTTCGGGTTGCCTCATGCTATGTGAGCAGAAAACTAGAGAAACACAGTTTTGCGAAGAAAATAGAGCAATCTTGCAGTACTTTTTAGCCATGGATACGACCTGGCAAGTCACATTGCTGCTCAAAAGATTTCCAACGCACCAAACCAAGCACAATCTGGCCAAGGATCCTCCAAGTTATGCTTGTCCAAATGCAGGTAACACCCGCCACAGGAATGCCTAACGCATTGTGTCCACTAGTCGTAACCCCTTTCTCCACGTGCAAAATGCCTTTCCAGGAACAGATGTCTTTGAACATACTGGAGAAATCCTTTGCACCGTTCCAATACACCTTGGTGACTTATGTGTTGAACTTGGTGGTCAGGTTTGCCACGGATTTAAACCTGTCCGCAGACCTGCAGGCAGAATTTTGACATAGCCCCTGAGTAACAACTGAACTCTTAAGTTGCAGACTCCGAGCCAGAAATTCGGCCAAGTCCCTCATTAGTAACCTGTAATACTGGTTCCACTGAAAAAGATCCGCCAGATAATCTTGGAGGCATCTTAGGATATTTTTGCTAGATGTTGTTACTTGTGCCAGTGGAAACTGGACACAAGTGGGAAACATTCACTAGATGCCCATTTTGGTACGCCCCAATTTTTGGAGCCCGTAACATCCTTGATACTGAAAAGATACCTGCAATTAAACTTGTACCAGATCTAGAAACTAGTCAATTTTCAAGAATATTCATCGACTTTGGATTTTGAGCACTCTACAAGCCGCTAGAGAGAAAAAAAAGGAGTTTTCTCCCTCAGGCAGCTCTTTAACACCTCCTGGTGCCACACATGGGCATACAAAGGGGGAATCTTATCATTGTCCCCCTTGTCCCTCCATTCTCCCTGCTCCTGCTTGCTCTCACTCATCTTCCACTGTGCCTTTTAGTCGTTCATTGCTGGTCATCCCAAGTCCATCCACGCTCATCGCATGCCGATCCACAACTTGCGCTTTGGTCAAGTAATCTACAAGCAGGTTTTGTGTGCTGTGGTGCTACAGCCAGTGTTGCCATGTGCACCTCAAACATCGACACATCAATGGTGACATTGATGTCTTGATGTGCCGGGTTGCTTCGTGGCTACAATCCGGGAGTAGCTGGTGCCGAAGGTTATTTCAACTGCTATTCCAGCACCCTGGCTGCTACATAATCCTAAATCCTAATCCCCTCTTCCTCCTCTTCCTCCCCCTCTTCTTTGTCACCGTCTCCTCTCATCCCTTCCGCACCCTCCTCATCCTCGGCCGGATTGGTGAGGTCATTCAGCTCACTTTCAGGGTGATCCTTGTCATTCAGCTAGTTGAATTCAGTCTCCCTCCGCTTGCTACGGCCCTTGTTATGGTCGCGCAAGCGGGCGTTGCATGGCAAAAGCAAGCAAATGATGATGACGTGCAGGCAATCATGGCGCGTTNTCAACTGCTATTGCAGCACCCTGGCTGCCACATACTCCTCTATCCTAATCCCCTCTTCCTCCTCTTCCTCCCCCTCTTCTTTGTCACCGTCTCCTCTCATCCCTTCCGCACCCTCCTCATCCTCGGCCAGATTGGTGAGGTCATTCAGCTCACTTTCAGGGTGATCCTTGTCATTCAGCTAGTTGAATTCAGTCTCCCTCCGCTTGCTACGGCCCTTGTTATGGTCGCGCATGCGGGCGTTGCATGGAACAAGCAAGAAAATGATGATGACGTGCAGGCAATTATGGCGCGTTGTGTGGATGAGCTCATGCATGCTAAATGCATGCTCACAATCGGACCACAAGCATGGTTGCATCTGTACGTTCATTGGTAGCTTGCACAGTGCAGGCATGGATTCAATGTAGAGCTTGTGCCACTCATGCGCTAGAAACAGCCTGGTGTCTACCTTCATCATGGCTGCCGTGGCGCGGGCATTGTTCCTCGGTGTCTTCAGAGAGTCTGCTACACCCAATTTGGTTTTGCCAATGTCCTTCATCACCAGGTCAATGTTGTGGGCATAGCAATCCTGGAACATGAGCTTAGGATACCGCTCTTTCAAATCCTTGAGGACCATCTTGTTCACATTCTTGTTGTCATGGACGATACCAAAACCATTGCTTTCTCTTGTTAATGTTATCTCCTGTTGGTTGTCCCTCACATTTGTAATACCCTCCTTTCTTGTACCCCATGAATACACACACACACACACACACACACACACACACACAC
>SZWC01016463.1:18268-47592 GCA_023375785.1 Penium margaritaceum | reverse complement strand
GAAACCAGTTCGCACCACTCCGCAACCAGTTCGCACCACTCCGCAACCAGTTCTCACCACTCCTCAACCACTTGGCACCACTCTGCAACCAGTTCGCACCAGTCCGCGACCAGTTCGCACCAGTCCGCAACCATTTCGCACCACTCCACAACCAGTTCGCACCACTCCGCAACCAGTTCCCACCACTCACAAGGAGTTGGCACCACTTCACAACCAGTCCGCACCATTCTGCAACCAGTTCGCACCACTCCGCAACCAGTTCACACCACTCCGCAACCAGTTTGCACCATTCCGCATCCAGTTCGCACCAATCTGCAGCCTGTTCGCAGCACTCCGCAACCAGTTCGCACCAATCCGCAACCAGTTTGCACCACTTCGCAACCAGTTCCCACCACTCCACAACTAGTTCGCACCACTCCTCAACCAGTTCGCACCACTCCGCAACAAGTTTGCACCACCCAGCAACCCGTTTGCACCATTTCTCAACTAGTTTGCACCACTCCGCGACCAGTTCGCACTATTCCGGAACCAGTTCGCACCACTCCACAACCAGTTTGCACCACTCCGCAACCAGTTCGCACCACTCACTCCGCATCCCTCCGCAGCCAGTTGGCACCACTCATCAGCCAGTTCGCACCACTCTGCAAGCAGTTCGCACCACTCTGCAAGCAGTTCGCACCACTTCGCAACCAGTTCGCACCACTCCGCAACAAGTGCGCACCACCACCCAACCAGTTCGCACCACTCCACAACCAGTTCGCACTAGTCCACAACCAGTTTGCACCACTCTATAACCAGTTTGCATCACTCCGCAACCAGTTGGCACCACTCCGCGACCAGTTGCCACCATGCAGGGCACAGTTTGCACCACTCCGCAACCATTTTGCACCACTCTGCAACCCGTACGCACCACTCCGCAACCAGTTCCCACCACTCCGCAACCAGTTTGCACCACACCGCAACCAGTTCGCACCACCCCGCAACCTGTTTGTACCACTCTGCAACATGTTCGCACCACTCCGCAACCATTTCGCACCAGTCCGCGACCAGTTCACATCAATCCGCGACCAGTTCGCACGACTCCGCAACCAGTTCGCACCACTCCACAACCAGTTCCCACCAATCACAACCAGTTGGCACCACTTTGCAACCAGTCTGCACCGTTCCGCAACCAGTTCGCACCAGTCCGCAACCTGTTCGCAACACTCCACAACCAGTTTGCACCACACCGCAACCAGTTCACACCAATCCACAACCTGTTTGCACCACTTCGCAACCAGTTCGCACCACTCCACAACCAGTTCGCACCACTTCACAACCAGTTCGCACCAGTCCGCGACCAGTTCGCACCAGTCCGTAACCAGTTCGCACCAGTCCACAACAAGTTTGCACCACTCCGCAACCAGTTCTTACCACTCAGCAACCCGTTTGCACCATTCCGAAACTAGTTTGCACCACTCTGCATCCAGTTTGCAGCACTCGGCAACCATTTCGCACCACTCTGCAACCAGTTCGCACCAATCCGCAACAAATTCGCACCACTCTGCATGCCGTTTGCACCACTCCGCTATCAGTTTTCACCACTGCGCAACCAGTTCACACCACTCTGCAACCAGTTTGCACCACTCTGTAACAAGTTCGCACCACTCCGCAACCAGTTCGCACCACTCTCCAACCAGTTCGCACCACTCCACAACCAGTTCGCACCACTCCGCAACCAGTTCGCACCACTCCGCAACCAGTTTCCACCACTCCACAACCAGTTCGCACCACTGCGCAACCGGTTCGCACCACTCCGCAACCAGTTCGCACCACTCTGTGACCAGTTCACACCACTTTGCAACCAGGATGCACCACTCTGCAACCAGTTCGCAGCACTCCACAACCAGTCGGCACCACTTTGCAACCAGTTTGCACCACTCCGCAACCCATTTCGCACCAGTCTGCAACCAGTTCGCACAACTCCACAACCATTTCGCACCACTCCGCAACTAGTTCGCACCACTCCGCAACCAGTTCGCACCACTCTGTGACCAGTTCACACCACTCTGCAACCAGGATGCACCACTCTGCAACCAGTTCGCAGCACTCCACAACCAGTCGGCACCACTTTGCAACCAGTTTGCACCACTCCGCAACCATTTCGCACCACTCCGCAACTAGTTCGCACCACTCCGCAACCAGTTCGCACCACTCTGTGACCAGTTCACACCACTCTGCAACCAGGATGCACCACTCTGCAACCAGTTCGCAGCACTCCACAACCAGTCGGCACCACTTTGCAACCAGTTTGCACCACTCCGCAACCATTTCGCACCACTCCGCAACTAGTTCGCACCACTCCGCAACCAGTTCGCACCACTCTGTGACCAGTTCACACCACTCTGCAACCAGGATGCACCACTCTGCAACCAGTTCGCAGCACTCCACAACCAGTCGGCACCACTTTGCAACCAGTTTGCACCACTCCGCAACCATTTCGCACCACTCCGCAACTAGTTCGCACCACTCCGCAACCAGTTCGCACCACTCTGTGACCAGTTCACACCACTCTGCAACCAGGATGCACCACTCTGCAACCAGTTCGCAGCACTCCACAACCAGTCGGCACCACTTTGCAACCAGTTTGCACCACTCCGCAACCATTTCGCACCACTCCGCAACTAGTTCGCACCACTCCGCAACCAGTTCGCACCACTCTGTGACCAGTTCACACCACTCTGCAACCAGGATGCACCACTCTGCAACCAGTTCGCAGCACTCCACAACCAGTCGGCACCACTTTGCAACCAGTTTGCACCACTCCGCAACCCATTTCGCACCAGTCTGCAACCAGTTCGCACAACTCCACAACCATTTCGCACCACTCCGCTACAAGTTCGCAACACTCTGGACCAGTTCGCACCACTTCGCAACCAGTTCGCACCACTGCACAACCAGTTCGCAACACGCCGCGACCAGTTTGCACCACTCTGCAACCAGTTCCCACAACTCCGCAAGCAGTTCACACCACTCTGCGACCAGTATGCACCACTCCGCAACCAGTTCGCACCACTCCGCAACCAGTTTGCACAACTCCGCAACCATTTCGCACAACTCCGCAACTAGTTCACAACACTCCACAACCAGTTCGCACCACTCCGCAACCAGTTCGCACTACTCCGCAACCAGTATGCACCACTCCGTCACCAGTTCGCACCACTTCAGATTAAGTTCCCACCACTCCGCAACCAGTTCGCACCACTCCGCAACCTGTTGGCACCACATTGCAACCAGTTTGCACCACTCCGCAACCAGTGAGCACCAGTCCGCAACCAGTTCAAACCACTCCAAAACCATTTTGCACCACTCTGCAACCAGTTCGCACCACTCCGGAGCAGTTTGCACCACTCCGCAACCAGTTTGCACCAATCCACAACCAGTTCGCACCACTCCGCGACCAGTTTGCACCGCTTCGCAACCAGTTCGCACCACTCCAAAACCTGTTGGCACGACTCCGCAACCAGTTGGCACCACTCCGCAACCAGTTCGCACCACTCCACAACCAGTTCGCACTACTCCAGAAACAGTTTGCACTGCTCCGCAACCTGTTCGCACAACTCTGCAACCAGTTGGCACCATGCCGCAACCAGTTGGCACCAGTCGTAACGAGTTCGCACCACTCCGCAACCAGTTCGCGCCATTTCGAAACCAGTTTGCACCACTCCGCAACCAGTTTGCACTGCTCCGCAACCAGTTTGCACCACTCCGCGACCAGTTTGCCCCACTCCGCAACCAGTTCGCACCACTCCGCGACCAGTTGCCACCACTCCGCAACCAGTATGCACCCCTCCGCAACCCGTTCGCACCACTCTGGAACCAGTTGGCACCATGCCGCAACCAGTTGGCCCCACTCCGCAACCCGTTTGCACCACTCCGCGACCAGTTTGCACCACTTTGCAACCAGTATGCACCCCTCCGCAACCCGTTCGCACCACTCTGGAACCAGTTGGCACCATGCCGCAACCAGTTGGCCCCACTCCGCAACCCGTTTGCACCACTCCGCGACCAGTTTGCACCACTTTGCAACCAGTATGCACCCCTCCGCAACCCGTTCGCACCACTCTGGAACCAGTTGGCACCATGCCGCAACCAGTTGGCCCCACTCCGCAACCCGTTTGCACCACTCCGCGACCAGTTTGCACCACTTTGCAACCAGTATGCACCCCTCCGCAACCCGTTCGCACCACTCTGGAACCAGTTGGCACCATGCCGCAACCAGTTGGCCCCACTCCGCAACCCGTTTGCACCACTCCGCGACCAGTTTGCACCACTTTGCAACCAGTATGCACCCCTCCGCAACCCGTTCGCACCACTCTGGAACCAGTTGGCACCATGCCGCAACCAGTTGGCCCCACTCCGCAACCCGTTTGCACCACTCCGCGACCAGTTTGCACCACTTTGCAACCAGTATGCACCCCTCCGCAACCCGTTCGCACCACTCCGGAACCAGTTCGCACCATTTCGCAATAAGTTCCCACCACTCAATAACCAGTTCGCGCCACTCCTCAACCAGTTCGCACCACTCCGCAACCAGTTTGCAACACTCCGCAACCAGGTCGCACCACTCAGCAACCCGTTTGCATCAGTCTGCAACTAGTTTGCACCACTCCGCAACCAGTTCGCACCACTCCGCAACCAGTTAGCCCCACTCAGCAACAAGTTCGCACCACCCTGCATCCAGTTTGCACCACTCCGCAACCAGTTTGCACCACTCTCCAACCAGTTCACACTACTCCGCAGCCAGTTCACACCACTCCGTAACCAGTTTGCACCACTCCGCAACCAGTTCGCACCACTCTGCAACCAGTTCGCCCCACTCTGCAACCAGTTCGCACCACTCCGCAACCAGTTCGCACAACTCCGCAACCAGTTTGCAGAACTCCACAACCAGTTCGAACAACTTCGCAACCAGTTCACACCACTTCGCAACCAGTTCACACTTCTCTGTGACCAGTTCGCACCACTTCGCAACCAGTTCGCACCACTCTGCAACCAGTTCGCACCACTCCACAACCAGTTGGCACCACTTTCCAACCAGTTTGCATCACTCCGCAACCAGTTCGTACCAGTCCGCAACCAGTTCGCATCACTCCGCTACCAGTTCGCACCACCCAAAAACCAGTTCGCAGCACTCCGCAACCTGTTCCCGCCACTCCGCAAGCAGTTCGCACCACTCTGGAACCAGTTGGCACCACTCTGCAATCAGTTGGAACCATTCCACAACCAGTTGGCACCATTCCGCAACCAGTTCGCACCACTCCGCAACCAGCTCGCACCACTCCGCAACCAGTTCGCACCACTCCGCAACACGTTCGCACAACTCCGCAACCAGTTAGCACCAATCCACAACCAGTTCGCACCACTCCGCAACGAGTTGGTACCACTCTGCGACCAGTTAGCGCCATTCCGCAACCAGTTCGCACCACTCCGCAACCAGTTCGCACCAGTCCGCGACCAGTTCGCACCAGTCCGCGACCAGTTCGCACCAGTCCGCGACCAGTTCGCACCAGTCCGCGACCAGTTCGCACCAGTCCGCGACCAGTTCGCACCAGTCCGCGACCAGTTCGCACCAGTCCGCGACCAGTTCGCACCAGTCCGCGACCAGTTCGCACCAGTCCGCGACCAGTTCGCACCAGTCCGCGACCAGTTCGCACCAGTCCGCGACCAGTTCGCACCAGTCCGCGACCAGTTCGCACCAGTCCGCGACCAGTTCGCACCAGTCCGCGACCAGTTCGCACCAGTCCGCGACCAGTTCGCACCAGTCCGCGACCAGTTCGCACCAGTCCGCGACCAGTTCGCACCAGTCCGCGACCAGTTCGCACCAGTCCGCGACCAGTTCGCACCAGTCCGCGACCAGTTCGCACCAGTCCGCGACCAGTTCGCACCAGTCCGCGACCAGTTCGCACCAGTCCGCGACCAGTTCGCACCAGTCCGCGACCAGTTCGCACCAGTCCGCGACCAGTTCGCACCAGTCCGCGACCAGTTCGCACCAGTCCGCGACCAGTTCGCACCAGTCCGCGACCAGTTCGCACCAGTCCGCGACCAGTTCGCACCAGTCCGCGACCAGTTCGCACCAGTCCGCGACCAGTTCGCACCAGTCCGCGACCAGTTCGCACCAGTCCGCGACCAGTTCGCACCAGTCCGCGACCAGTTCGCACCAGTCCGCGACCAGTTCGCACCAGTCCGCGACCAGTTCGCACCAGTCCGCGACCAGTTCGCACCAGTCCGCGACCAGTTCGCACCAGTCCGCGACCAGTTCGCACCAGTCCGCGACCAGTTCGCACCAGTCCGCGACCAGTTCGCACCAGTCCGCGACCAGTTCGCACCAGTCCGCGACCAGTTCGCACCAGTCCGCGACCAGTTCGCACCAGTCCGCGACCAGTTCGCACCAGTCCGCGACCAGTTCGCACCAGTCCGCGACCAGTTCGCACCAGTCCGCGACCAGTTCGCACCAGTCCGCGACCAGTTCGCACCAGTCCGCGACCAGTTCGCACCAGTCCGCGACCAGTTCGCACCAGTCCGCGACCAGTTCGCACCAGTCCGCGACCAGTTCGCACCAGTCCGCGACCAGTTCGCACCAGTCCGCGACCAGTTCGCACCAGTCCGCGACCAGTTCGCACCAGTCCGCGACCAGTTCGCACCAGTCCGCGACCAGTTCGCACCAGTCCGCGACCAGTTCGCACCAGTCCGCGACCAGTTCGCACCAGTCCGCGACCAGTTCGCACCAGTCCGCGACCAGTTCGCACCAGTCCGCGACCAGTTCGCACCAGTCCGCGACCAGTTCGCACCAGTCCGCGACCAGTTCGCACCAGTCCGCGACCAGTTCGCACCAGTCCGCGACCAGTTCGCACCAGTCCGCGACCAGTTCGCACCAGTCCGCGACCAGTTCGCACCAGTCCGCGACCAGTTCGCACCAGTCCGCGACCAGTTCGCACCAGTCCGCGACCAGTTCGCACCAGTCCGCGACCAGTTCGCACCAGTCCGCGACCAGTTCGCACCAGTCCGCGACCAGTTCGCACCAGTCCGCGACCAGTTCGCACCAGTCCGCGACCAGTTCGCACCAGTCCGCGACCAGTTCGCACCAGTCCGCGACCAGTTCGCACCAGTCCGCGACCAGTTCGCACCAGTCCGCGACCAGTTCGCACCAGTCCGCGACCAGTTCGCACCAGTCCGCGACCAGTTCGCACCAGTCCGCGACCAGTTCGCACCAGTCCGCGACCAGTTCGCACCAGTCCGCGACCAGTTCGCACCAGTCCGCGACCAGTTCGCACCAGTCCGCGACCAGTTCGCACCAGTCCGCGACCAGTTCGCACCAGTCCGCGACCAGTTCGCACCAGTCCGCGACCAGTTCGCACCAGTCCGCGACCAGTTCGCACCAGTCCGCGACCAGTTCGCACCAGTCCGCGACCAGTTCGCACCAGTCCGCGACCAGTTCGCACCAGTCCGCGACCAGTTCGCACCAGTCCGCGACCAGTTCGCACCAGTCCGCGACCAGTTCGCACCAGTCCGCGACCAGTTCGCACCAGTCCGCGACCAGTTCGCACCAGTCCGCGACCAGTTCGCACCAGTCCGCGACCAGTTCGCACCAGTCCGCGACCAGTTCGCACCAGTCCGCGACCAGTTCGCACCAGTCCGCGACCAGTTCGCACCAGTCCGCGACCAGTTCGCACCAGTCCGCGACCAGTTCGCACCAGTCCGCGACCAGTTCGCACCAGTCCGCGACCAGTTCGCACCAGTCCGCGACCAGTTCGCACCAGTCCGCGACCAGTTCGCACCAGTCCGCGACCAGTTCGCACCAGTCCGCGACCAGTTCGCACCACTCCACAACCAGTTCGCACCACTCCGCAACCAGTTCGCACCACTCCACAACCAGTTCGCACCACTCCGCAACCAGTTCGCACCACACCGCAACGAGTTGGCACCACTCCGTGACCAGATAGCGCTATTCCGCAACCAGTTTGCACCACTCCGCAACCAGTTCGCACCACTCCGCAACCAGTTCGCACCACTCCACAACCCGTTTGCACCACTGCGGAACCAGTTTGCACCACTCCGCAACCAGTACGCACCACTCAGCAACCCGTTAGCACCATTCCGCAACTAGCTTGCACAGCCCGGCAACCAGTTCGCACCACTCCGCAACCAATTCACACCACTCCGCAACCAGTTTGCAGCACTCCGAAACACGTTCGCACCTCTCTGCATCCAGTTTGCACCACTCCGCAACAATTTTGCACCACTCCGCAACCAATTCACACCACTCCGCAACCAGTTCGCACCACTCCGCAACCAGTTCGCACCACTCCGCAATAAGTTCACACCACTTTGCAACCAGTTAGCACCACTCCGCAACCAGTTCGCACCACTCCACAACCAGTCCACACCACTCCGTATCCAGTTTGCACCACTCCGGAACCAGTTTGCACAAATCTGCAACCAGCTAACACCAATCCGCAACCAATTTGCACCACTCTGTGACCAGTTCGTAACACTTTGCAACGAGTTCGCACCACTCCGCAACCAGTTTGCACCACTCCACAACCAGTTGGCACCACTCTGCAACCAGATTGCACCACTCTGCAACCAGTTCCCACCAGTCCGCAAGCAGTTCACACCACTCAAGAACTATTTCGCACCACTCCGCTACCAGGTCGCACCACTTCCGACCAGTTCGCACCACTCTGCAACCAGTTAGCACCACTCCACAACCAGTTCGCAGCACTCCGCAATAGATTCGCACCACTCCGCACCCAGTTTGCACCACTCTGCAACCAGTTGGCATCACTCCGCAACCAGTTGGCACCACTCCGCAACCAATTCGCACCACTCCGCAACCGGTATGCACCACTCCGCAACCAGTTTGCTTCACTTCGCAACCAGTTCGCACCACTCCGCAACCAGTTGGCACCACTCCGCAACCAGTTCGCACAACCCCGCAACCAGTTGGCACCACTCCACAACCAGTTCCCAACACTCCGCAACGAGTTCGCACCACTCGGCAACCAGTTAGCGCCATTCCACAACCAGTTCGCACCACTCCGCAACCAGTTCCCACAAATCACAACCAGTTGGCACCACTTCGCAACCAGTCTGCACCGTTCCGCAACCAGTTTGCACCAGTCCGCAACCTGTTCCCACCTCTCCACAACCAGTTTGCAGCACACCGCAACCAGTTCACACCAATCCACAACGTGTTCGCACCACTCCGCAACCAGTTCGCACCACACCACAACCAGTTTGCACCACTTCACAACCAGTTCGCACCAGTCCGCGACCAGTTCGCACCAGTCCGCAACCGGTTCGCACCAGTCCGCAACCAGTTTGCACCACTCCGGAACCTGTTCGCACCACTCAGCAACCTGTTTGCACCATTCCGCAACTAGTTTGCACCACTCTGCATCCAGTTTGCACCACTCTGCAACCATTTCGCACCACTCAGCAACCAGTTCGCACCAATCCGCAACAAGTTCGCACCACTCTGCATGCAGTTCGCACCACTCCGCTATCAGTTTGCACCACTGCGCAACCAGTTCACACCACTCTGCAACCAGTTCACACCACTCCGTAACCAGTTCGCACCACTCCGCAACCAGTTCGCACCACTCTCCAACCAGTTCGCACCACTCCACAACCAGTTCGCACCACTCCGTAACCAGTTCGCACCGCTCCGCAACCAGTTCGCACCACTCCGCAACCAGTTCGCACCACTCTCCAACCAGTTCGCACCACTCCACAACCAGTTCGCACCACTCCGTAACCAGTTCGCACCGCTCCGCAACCAGTTCGCACCACTCCGCAACCAGTTTCCACCACTCCGCAACCAGTTCGCACCACTCTGTGACCAGTTCACACCACTTCGCAACCAGGTCGCACCACTCTGCAACCAGTTCGCACCACTCCACAACCAGTTGGCACCACTTTGCAACCAGTTTGCACCACTCCCCAACCCATTTCGCACCAGTCTGCAACCAGTTCGCACAACTTCACAACCATTTCGCACCACTCCGCTACAAGTTCGCAACACTCTGGACCTGTTCGCACCACTTCGCAACCAGTTCGCACCACTCCACGACCAGTACGCAACACTCCGCGACCAGTTTGCACCACTCCGCAACCACTTCCCACAACTCCGCAAGCAGTTCACACCACTCTGCGACCAGTACGCACCACTCCCAATCAGTTCGCACCACTCCGCAACCAGTTTGCAGAACTCCGCGACCATTTCGCACCACTCGGCAACTAGTTCGCAACACTCCACAACCAGTTCGCACCACTCCACAACCAGTTCGCACTACTCCGCAACCAGTATGCACCACTCCGTCACCAGTTCGCACGTCTTCAGAACAAGTTCTCACCACTCCGCAACCTGTTGGCACCACATTGCAACCAGTTTGCACCACTCCGCAACCAGTGAGCACCAGTCCGCAACCAGTTTAAACCACTCCACAATCATTTTGCACCACTCCACAACCAGTTTGCACCACTCTGGAGCAGTTCGCACCACTCCGCAACCAGTTTGCACCAATCCACAACCAGTTCGCACCACTCCGCGACCAGTTTGCACCGCTTCGCAACCAGTTCGCACCACTCCAAAACCTGTTGGCACCACTCCGCAACCAGTTGGCAGCACTCCGCTACCAGTTCGCACCACTCCACAACCAGTTCGCACTACTCCTCAAACAGTTTGCACTGCTCCGCAACCTGTTTGCACAACTCTGCCACCAGTTGGCACCAGTCTGCAACCAGTTGGCACCGGTTGCAACGAGTTCGCACCACTCCGCAACCAGTTCGTGCCATTTCGCAACCAGTTTGCACCACTCCGCAACCAGTTTGCACTGCTCCGCAACCAGTTTGCACCACTCCGCGACCAGTTTGCCGCACTCCGCAACCAGTTCGCACCACTCCGCGACCAGTTGGCACCACTCCGCAACCAGTTCGCACCACTCCGCAACCCGTTCGCACCACCCTGCAACCTGTTCCTACCACTCTACAATTAGTTCGCACCAGTCCGCAACCAGTTTGCACCAGTCTGCGACCAGTTCCCACCAGTCGGCGACCAGTTCGCACCACTCCGTAACCAGTTCACACCACTCCGCAACCAGTTCCCACCACTCACAACCAGTTGGCACCACTTTGCAACCAGTCCGCACCATTCCGCAACCAGTTCGCACCACTACGCAACCAGTTCGCACCACTCCGCAACCAGTTCCCACCACTCCGCAACCAGTTCGCACCAATCCGCAACCTGTTCGCACCACTCCGCAACCAGTTCGCAACACTCCACAACCAGTTCACACCACTTCGCAACAAGTTCCCACCACACCATAACCAGTTCGCACCACTCCTCAACCAGTTCGCACCACTCCGCAACCAGTTTTCAACACTCCGCAACCAGGTCGCACCACTCAGCAACCCGTTTGCATCATTCTGCAACTAGTTTTCACCACTCCGCAACCAGTTCGCACCACTCCCCAACCAGTTAGCACAACTCAGCAACACGTTCGCACCACCCTGCATCCAGTTTGCACCACTCCGCAACCAGTTTTCACCACTCTGCAACCAGTTCACACTCCTCCGCAGCCGTTTTGCACCACTCCGTAACCAGTTTGCACCACTCCGCAACCAGTTCGCACCACTCTGCAACCAGTTCACACCACTCCGCAACCAGTTCGCACCACTCCGCAACCAGTTCGCACCTCTCCGGAACCAGTTCACACTTCTCTGTGACCAGTTCGCACCACTTCGCAACCAGATCGCACCACTCTGCAACCAGTTCGCACCACTCCACAACCAGTTGGCACCACTTTCCAACTAGTTTGCATCACTCCGCAACCAGTTCGCACCAGTCCGCATCACTCCGCTACCAGTTCGCACCACCCCACAACCAGTTTGCAGCACTCCGCAACCTGTTCGCGCCACTCCGCAAGCTGTTCGCACCACTCTGGAACCAGTTGGCATCACTCCGCAATCAGTTGGAACCATTCCACAACCAGTTCGCACCACTCCGCAACCAGCTCGCACCACTCCGCAACCAGTTCGCACCATTCCGCAACACATTCGCACAACTCCGCAACCAGTTAGCACCAATCCACAACCAGTTCGCACCACTCCGCAAAGAGTTGGTACCACTCTGCGACCAGTTAGCGCCATTCCGCAACCAGTTCGCACCACTCCGCAACCAGTTTGCACCACTCTGCAACCAGTTCGGACCACTCCACAACCCGTTCCCACCACTGCGCAACCAGTTCGCACAACTCCGCAACCAGTTCGCACCACTCAGCAACCCGTTAGAACCATTCCGCAACTAGCTTGCACCGCTCGGCAACCAGTTCGCACCACTCCGCAACCAATTCACACCACTCCGCAACCAGTTCGCGGCAATCTGGAACACGTTCGCACCACTCTGCATCCAGTTCCCACCACTTCGCAACAATTTTGCTCCACTCCGCAACCAGTTCACACCACTCCGTAACCAGTTCGCACCACCCCGCAACCAGTTCGCACCACTCTGCAACAAGTTCGCACCACTTCGCACCCAGTTTGCACCACTCCGCAACCAGTGCGCACCACTCCACAACCAGTCCGCACCACTCCGCAACCAGTTTGCACCACCCCGCAACCAGTTCGCACCACTCCGCAACCAGTTCGCACCACTCTGCAACCAGTTCGCACCACTCCGCAACCATTTTGCTCCACTCCGCAACCAGTTCGCACCACTCCGCAACAAGTTCGCACCACTTCGCACCCAGTTTGCACCACTCCGCAACCAGTTCGCACCACTCTGCAACCAGTTCGCACCACTCCGCAACCATTTTGCTCCACTCCGCAACCAGTTCGCACCACTCCGCAACAAGTTCGCACCACTTCGCACCCAGTTTGCACCACTCCGCAACCAGTTCGCACCACTCTGCAACCAGTTCGCACCACTCCGCAACCATTTTGCTCCACTCCGCAACCAGTTCGCACCACTCCGCAACAAGTTCGCACCACTTCGCACCCAGTTTGCACCACTCCGCAACCAGTGCGCACCACTCCGCAACCAGTCCGCACCACTCCGCAACCAGTTTGCACCACCCCGCAACCAGTTCGCACCACTCCGCAACCAGTTGGCACCACTCTGCAACCAGTTTCCACCACTCCCCAACCAGTTGGCACCACTTCGCAACCAGTTGGCACCACTCCGCAACCAGTTCGCACCACTCCGCAACCAGTTTGCACCACTCCGCAACCAGTTCGCTTCACTCCGCAACCAGTTCGCACCACTCCGCAACCAGTTTGCTCCACTTTGCAAGCAGTTTGCACCGCTCTGCAACCAGTGGGAACCACTCCGCAACCAGTTCGCACCACTCCGCAACCAGTTCGCACAACTCCGCAACCAGTTGGCACCACTCCACAACCAGTTCCCAACACTCCGCAACGAGTTTGCACCACTCCGCAACCAGTTGGCGCAATTCCGCAACCAGTTTGCTCTACTCCGCAACCAGTTTGCACCACTCCGAAACCAGTTCGCACCACTCCGCAACCTGTTCCCACAAATGCGCAACCAGTTGCACCACTCCGTGACCAGTTCGCACCACTCAGCAACCCGTTCGCACCATTGTGCAACTAGTTTACACCACTCCACAACCAGTTCGCACCACTCTGCAACCAGTTCGCACCACTTTGCAAGCAGATCGCACCCCTCCGCATCATGTTAACCACTTTGCATCCAGTTTGCTCCACTCCGCAACCAGTTTGCACCACTTCGCAACCAGTTCAGACCACTCCGCAACCAGCTCGTACCACTCCGCAACCAGTTCGCACCACTCCGCAACCAGTTCCCACCAGTCCGCAACCGGTTCGCACCACTCCGCAACCAGTTCGCACCACTCCACAACCAGTTGGCTCCAGTCCGCAACCAGTTCGCACCACTCTGTGACCAGTTCGCACCACTTCGCAACCAGTTTGCACCACTGAGCAACCAGTTCGCACCAGTCCGCAACCAGTTGGTACCACACTGCAACCAGTTTGCATCTCTCGGCAACCAGGTTTAACCAGTCCGCAACCAGTTCACACCCCTCCACAACCATTTGGCACCACTCTGCAACCAGTTCGCACCACTCCGGACCAGTTCGCACCACTCCCGAACCAGTTTGCACCACTCCACAACCAGTTCTCACCACTCCGCAACCAGTTCGTACCACTTCGCAACCAGTTCGCACCACTCCGCAACCAGTTGGCACCACTCCGCAACCAGTCGGCACGACTCTGCAACCAGTAAGTACCACTCCGCAACCAGTTTGCACCTTTCGACAACATGTTCGCACATTTCTGCAACCAGTTCGCACCACTCCGCAACCAGTTCGCACCGCTCCGAAACCAGTTCGCACACCTCTGCAACCAGTTGGCACCACTCCACAACCAGTTTGCACCACTGCACAAGGAGTTTGCACCACTCCGCAACTAGTTTGCGCCATTCCGCAACCAGTTGGCACCACTCCGCAACCAATTTGTACCACTCCGCAACCAGTTTGCACCATCCCGCGACCAGTATGCACTACTCCTCCACCAGTTTGCACCACTCCGCAACCAGTTCGCACCACTCCGCAACCAGCTCGCACCACTCCAGAACCAGTTTGCACCACTCCGCATCCAGTTCACACCACTCACTCGGCACCACTCCGCAGCCAGTTCGCACCATTCCGCAACCAGTTGACACAACTCCGCAGCAAGTTCACATCACTCGCAAACAGTTGGCACCATTTCGCAACCAGTTTTCACCATTCCGCAACCAGTTTGCACCACTCTGCAACCAGTTTGCATCATTCCGCAACCAGTTCGCACCACTCCGCAACTACTTCGAACCACTACGCAACCAGTTCCCACCTCTCCGCAACCAGTTTGCACCACTCCTTAACCTGTTCGCGCCACGCCGCAACCAGTTCGCACCACTCCACAACCAGTTCCCACCACTCCTCATCCAGCTCGCACCACTCGGCAACCAGTTCGCACCATTCCGCAACTAGTTCGCACCACTCCGCAACCAGCTTGCACCACTCCGCAACCTGTTCGTACCACTCTGCAACCAGTTCACACCACTCCGCAACCAGTACGCACCACTCCGTAACCAGTTTGCACCACTCCACAACCAGTTCGCACCACTCCGCAACCAGTTCGCACCTCTCCGCAACCAGTTCGCACCACTCCGTAACCAGTTCGCACCAATCCGCAACCAGTTCGCACCACTCCACAACCAGTTCGCACCACTCCGCAACCAGTTTGCACCACTCCGCAACCAGTTGGCACCACTCCGCAACCAGTTAGCACCGCTCCGCAACCAGTTGGCACCACTCCGCAACCAGTTAGCACCGCTCCGCAACCAGTTGGCACCACTCCGCAACCAGTTAGCACCGCTCCGCAACCAGTTGGCACCACTCCGCAACCAGTTAGCACCGCTCCGCAACCAGTTGGCACCACTCCGCAACCAGTTAGCACCGCTCCGCAACCAGTTGGCACCACTCCGCAACCAGTTAGCACCGCTCCGCAACCAGTTGGCACCACTCCGCAACCAGTTAGCACCGCTCCGCAACCAGTTGGCACCACTCCGCAACCAGTTAGCACCGCTCCGCAACCAGTTGGCACCACTCCGCAACCAGTTAGCACCGCTCCGCAACCAGTTGGCACCACTCCGCAACCAGTTAGCACCGCTCCGCAACCAGTTGGCACCACTCCGCAACCAGTTAGCACCGCTCCGCAACCAGTTGGCACCACTCCGCAACCAGTTAGCACCGCTCCGCAACCAGTTGGCACCACTCCGCAACCAGTTAGCACCGCTCCGCAACCAGTTGGCACCACTCCGCAACCAGTTAGCACCGCTCCGCAACCAGTTGGCACCACTCCGCAACCAGTTAGCACCGCTCCGCAACCAGTTGGCACCACTCCGCAACCAGTTAGCACCGCTCCGCAACCAGTTGGCACCACTCCGCAACCAGTTAGCACCGCTCCGCAACCAGTTGGCACCACTCCGCAACCAGTTAGCACCGCTCCGCAACCAGTTGGCACCACTCCGCAACCAGTTAGCACCGCTCCGCAACCAGTTGGCACCACTCCGCAACCAGTTAGCACCGCTCCGCAACCAGTTGGCACCACTCCGCAACCAGTTAGCACCGCTCCGCAACCAGTTGGCACCACTCCGCAACCAGTTAGCACCGCTCCGCAACCAGTTGGCACCACTCCGCAACCAGTTCGCACAACCCCGCAACCAGTTGGCACCACTCCACAACCAGTTCCCAACACTCCGCAACGAGTTCGCACCACTCGGCAACCAGTTAGCGCCATTCCGCAACCAGTTTGCAGCACTCCGCAACCAGTTTGCACCACTCCAGAACCAGTTCGTACCACACCGCAACCCGTTTGCACCATTGCGGAACCAGTTCGCACCACTCCCCAACCAGTTCGCACCACTCAGCAACCCGTTCGCACCATTCTGCAACTAGTTTGCACCACTGTGCAACCAGTTCGCACCACTCTGCAACCAGTTCGCACCACTTTGCCAGCAGTTCGCACCACTGTGCATCAAGTTCGCACCACTTTGCATCCATTTCGCACCACTCCGCAACCAGTTTGCACCAGTCCGCAACCAGTTCACACTACTCCGCAACCAGTTCCCACCACACCGCAACCAGTTCGCACCACTCCGCAAGCAGTTCGCACCACTCCGCAACCAGTTCGCACCACTCCACAACCAGCTGGCACCACTCCACAACCAGTTGGCATCACTCTGCAACCAGTTCGCACCACTCCGCAGCCAGTTCGAATGACTCCGTGACCTGTTCGCACCACTTCGCAACCAGTTTGCACCACTCCGCAACCACTTCGCACTTCTCCGCAACCAGTTGGCACCACATTGCAACCAGTTTGCACCACTCTGCAACCAGGTTGCACCAGTCCGCAACCACTTCACAATACTCCACAACCATTTGGCACCACTCCGCAACCAGTTCGCACCACTCCGGACCAGTTCGCACCACTCCGGAACCAGTTTGCACCACTCCAGAACCAGTTCACACCACTCCGCGACCAGTTCGCACCACTCCTCAACCAGTGCACACCACTCCGCAACCAGTTGGCACCACTCCGCAACCAATTGGCACCACTCTGTAACCAGTTAGTACCACTCTGCATCTAGTTTGCACCACTCCACAACATGTTCGTACCTCTCTGCAACCAATTCGCACCACTCCGCAACCAGCTCGCACCACTCCGCAAGTAGTTCGCACCGCTCCGCAACCAGTTCGCACAACTCTGCAACCAGTTGGCACCACTCCGCAACCAGTTGGCACCTCTGCGCAACGAGTTTGCACCACTCCGCAACTAGTTTGCGCCATTCCGCAACCAGTTTGCACCACTCCGCAACCAGTTCGCACCATTCCGCAACCAGTTTGCACCACTCCGCAAACAGTTCACACCACTCCGCAACCAGTTCGCACCACTCCAGAACCAGTTTACACCACTCCGCAACCAGTTCGCACCACTCACTCCGCACCACTCCCGCAGCCAGTTCGCACCATTCCGCAACCAGTTTGCACCACTCCGCAAACAGTTCACACCACTCCGCAACCAGTTCGCACCACTCCAGAACCAGTTTACACCACTCCGCAACCAGTTCGCACCACTCACTCCGCACCACTCCCGCAGCCAGTTCGCACCATTCCGGAACCAGTTGACACAACTCCTCAACAAGTTCGCACCACTCGCGAACTGTTTGCACCACTTCGCAACCAGTTTTCACCATTCCGCAACCAGTTTGCACCATTCCGCAACCAGTTTGCTATCTCCGCAACCCGTTCGCACCACTCCGCAACTAGCTTGAACAACTACGCGACCAGTTCCCACCACTCTGCAACCAGTTCGCACCACTCCTAGACCTGTTCGCACCACTCCGCAACCAGTTCGCACCACTCCACAACGAGTTCCCACCACTCCGGAACTAGTTTGCACCTTTCCGCCACCAGTTCGCACCATTCCACAACTAGTTTGCTACACTCCGCAACCAGCTTGCACCACTCCGCAACCTGTTTCGCACCACTTTGCAACCAGTTCGCACCACTCCGCAACCAGTTTGCACCACTCCGTAACCAGTTCGCACCAGTCCAAAACCAATTCGCACCACTCCGCAACCAGTTCGCACCTCTCAGTAACCAGTTCGCACCACTCGGTAACCAGTTCGCACCACTCTGCAACCAGTTCGCAGCACTCCGTAACCAGTCCCCACCACTCCACAACCAGTTTGCACCACTCCGCAACCAGTTTGCACCACTGCGCAACCAGTTCGCACCATTCCGCTACCAGTTTGGAACACTCCGAAACCAGGTAGCGCCATCCCGCAACCAGTTTGCACCACTCCGCAACCAGTTAACACCACTCGGCAACCAGTTCGCACCACTCGAAAACCTGTTCGCACCACTGCGCAAGCAGTTCACATCACTCCGCAAACGATTCGCACCACTCAGCAACCCGTTAGCACCATTATGCAACTAGTATGCACCACTCCGCAACCAGTTCGCACCACTCCGCAACCAGTTTGCACCACTTCGCAACGAGTTCGCACCACTCTGCAACAAGTTCGCACCATGCTGCATTTAGTTCGCACTTCTCCACAACCAGTTTGCACCACTCCGCAACCAGTTCGCACCACTCCGCATCCAGTTCCTACCACTCCGCAACCAGTTTGCACCACTCCGCAACCAGGTAGCACCACTCCACAACCAGTTCGCACCACTCCGCATCCAGTTCCTACCACTCCGCAACCAGTTTGCACCACTCCGCAACCAGGTAGCACCACTCCACAACCAGTTCGCACCACTCCGCATCCAGTTCCTACCACTCCGCAACCAGTTTGCACCACTCCGCAACCAGGTAGCACCACTCCACAACCAGTTCGCACCACTCCGCATCCAGTTCCTACCACTCCGCAACCAGTTTGCACCACTCCGCAACCAGGTAGCACCACTCCACAACCAGTTCGCACCACTCCGCATCCAGTTCCTACCACTCCGCAACCAGTTTGCACCACTCCGCAACCAGGTAGCACCACTCCACAACCAGTTCGCACCACTCCGCATCCAGTTCCTACCACTCCGCAACCAGTTTGCACCACTCCGCAACCAGGTAGCACCACTCCACAACCAGTTCGCACCACTCCGCATCCAGTTCCTACCACTCCGCAACCAGTTCGCACCACTCCCCAACCAGTTCGCACCACTCCGCAACCTGTTCGCACCACTCCGCAACCAGTTTGCACCACTTCGCAACCAGTTCGCACCACTCCGCAACCAGCATGCACCACTCCGCAACCAGTTTGCACCACTCCCCAACCAGTTCGCACCACTCCGCAACTTGTTCCCACCACTCCGCAACCATTTCGCACCACTCCGCAACCAGTTCCACCACTTCGCAACCAGTTCCCACCACTCCACAACCAGTTCGCACTACTCCTCAACTAGTTCGCACTACTCCGCAACCAGTTCGCACCATTCCGCAACCTGTTAACACCACTCAGCAACCCATTTGCACCATTTTGCAACTAGTTGGCACCAATCCGCAACCAGTTTGCACCACTCCGCAACCAGTTGGCACCATTCCACAACCAGTTCGCACCACTCCGCAACAAGTTCGCACCACTCCGCAACAAGTTTGCACCACTCCGCATCCAGTTCGCACCAATCCGCAACCAGTTTGCACCTCTCAACAACCAGTTCACACCACTCCGCAACCAGTTTGCACCACTCCGTAACCAGTTTGCACCACTCCGCATCCAGTTCGCACCAATCCGCAACCAGTTTGCACCTCTCAACAACCAGTTCACACCACTCCGCAACCAGTTTGCACCACTCCGTAACCAGTTTGCACCACTCGCAACCAGTTTGCACCACTCTGCTACCTGTTCGCACCACTCCGCAACCAGTTTGCACCACTCTACAACCAGTTTACACCATTCCGCAACCAGTTTGCGTGACTACACAACCAGTTCGCACCACTGTGCAACCAGTTTGCACCACTCCGCAACCCGTTTGCACCATTCTGTGACCAGTTTGCACTACTTCGCAACCAGTTCGCACCTCTCCGCAACCAGTTCGCACCACTCCGCAACCAGTTGGCACCACTTTGCAACCGGTTTGCACCACTCCGCAACTAGTTCGCACCTGTCCAAAACCAGTTTGCACCAGGACATAACCATTTCGCACCATTCCGCAACCAGTTGGCACCACTCTGGACAAGTGCGCACCACTCCGCAACCAGTTCGCACCACTCCACAACCAGTTCGCACCACTCCGCGACCAGTTCGCACCACTCCGCAACCAGTTCGCACCCCTCTGAAACCAGTTGGCACCACTCCGCAACCAGTTGGCACCATTCCGCAACCAGTTCGCACAACTCTGCAACCAGTTGGCACAACTCCGCAACCAGATGGCACCACTGCGCAACGAGTTCGCACCACTCCGCAACTGGTTCACGCCATTCCGAAACCAGTTTGTACCACTCCGCAACCAGTTTGCACCACTCGGCAACCAGTCTGCACGACTTGGCGACCAGTTCGCACCACTCCGCAACCAGTTCGCACCACTCTGCGACCAGTTCGCACCACTCCGCGACCAGTTCGCACCACTCCGCAACCAGTTCGCACCACTTCGCAACCAGTTCGCACCACTCTGCGACCAGTTCGCACCACTCCGCGACCAGTTCGCACCACTCCGCAACCAGTTCGCACCACTTCGCAACCAGTTTGCACCACTCCGCAACCAGTTCGCACCACTCCGCAAGCAGTTGGCACCACGCTTCACACAGTTTGCACCACTCCGCACACATTTTGCATCACTCTGCAACCTGTTCGCACCACTCCGCAACCAGTTCGCACCACTCCGCAACCTGTTTGCACCACTCCGCAACCTGTTCGCACCACTCCGCAACCAGTTTGCACCACTCCGCAACGTGTTCGTACCACTCCGCAACCAGTTCGCACCACTCTGCAACCAGTTTGCACCAGTCCGTGACCAATTCACCCGTCCGTGACCAGTTTGCTCCACTCCACAACCAGTTGGCACCAATCCGCAACCAGTTCCCACCTCTCACAAGCAATTGGCACCACTTCGCACCTTTTTGCACCATTAAGCAACCAGTTCGCACCAGTCCGCAACCACTTCGCACCACTCCGTAACCAGTTTGCACCACTCCCCAACCAGTTCGCAGCACTCCGCAACCTGTTCGCACCACTCCGCAACCAGTTCCACCACTTCGCAACTAGTTCCCACCACTCCACAACCAGTTCACACCACTCCTCAACCAGTTCGCACTACTCAGCAACAAGTTCGCACCATTCCGCAACCAATTTGCACCACTGAGCAACCCGTTAGCACCATTCTGCAACTACTTTGCACCACTCCGCAACCAGTTCGCACGACTACGCAACCAGTTCGCACCACTCCGCAACCACATTGCACCACTCCGCATCAAGTTCGCACTACTCTGCATTCAGTTCGCACGACTCTGCAACCAGTTTTACCACTCCGCAAACAGTTCACACCACTCTGCAACCAGTTGGCACTACTCCGTAACCGGTTCGCACCACTCCGCAACCAGTTCACACCACTCTGCAACCAGTTCGTACCTCTCCGCAACCAGTTTGCACCACTCTGCAACCAGTTCGCACCATTCCGCAACCAGTTTGCACGACTCCACAACCAGTTCGCACCACTCCGCTACCAGTTTGCACCACTCTGCAACCAGTTCGCACCACTTCGCAACCAGTTCGCACCACTCCGCAACTAGTTTGCACCACTTCGGAACCAGTTGGCACCACTCCGCAACCAGTTCGCACCTCTCCGCAACCAGTTTGCGCCACTCCGCAACCAGTTCGCACCACCCCGCTACCAGTTCGCACCACTCCGCAACCACATTGCACCACTCCGCATCAAGTTCGCACTACTCTGCATCCAGTTCGCACGACTCTGCAACCAGTTTTACCACTCCGCAACCAGTTCCCACCACTCCGGACCAGTCCGCACCAGTCCGCAACCAGTTCGCACCACTCCACAACCAGTTCGCACCACCCCGCTACCAGTTTGCACCACTCTGCAACCAGTTCGCACCACTGTGCAACCAGTTGGCACCACTCCGCAACCAGTTCGCACCACTCCGCAACCAGTTCGCACAACTCTGCAACCAGTTGGCACCACTCCGCAACCAGTTGGCACCACTGCGCAACAAGTTCGCATCACTCTGCAACTAGTTCTCGCCATTCCGCAACCAGTTTGCACCACTCTGCAACCAGTTTGAACCACTCCGCAACCAGTTTGCACCATTCCGCCACCAGTTCGCACCATCTGCAACCGGTTGGCACCACTCCGCAACCAGTTCGCACCACTCCGCAACCAGTTTGCACCAGTCTGCAAGCAGTTCGCACCACTCCGCAACCAGTTTGCACCACTTTGCAACCAGTTGGCACCACTCCAGAACAAGTTTGCACCACTCCGCTACCAGTTCACACCAATCACTCCGCACGACTCCGCAGCCAGTTCGCACCACTCAACAGCCAGTTCGCACCATTCTGTAACCCTCTGTATATGTATTCGTGCGTATGTGCCCTCAGGTGTGCAGTGCATGAGGAATCGGCGGTCGGTGGTGATCCACGCTGATAGCGGAGACTCGTGTTCGCCAAGCCTGTCATGTGGCGGCGTTGCTCCCTTGTCTCACGCGCTCCGCCGGCTGTCGACCCTTGCCTGCCCCTGCTAGCAAACCTATTTGCTTCCTTGTGATTCATGTGGCATACTGCGCTCGCTGTGATGCGCGACCTAGATTAGACCTCAACTTGCATGTTTGTAGGTCTAGTTTAGGTTTCCTAGTTTCTGACCTAACATGTGACTTCGTAGGTGCGAACGCACCTTTTTGGGCACACAGGGTGATTTCGCCCTCGCACCCCGTCGAGCGGCGGCGAGCTTCGCTCGCCGCCGATGGGTGAGACTCGACTATCGAGTCTCACCTGTAATACGGGGCAGACTTGTTACTAGAGCACTTGTACCTTTTTTTAAAACTTTGCATTAGGGTTTTGGATGTCACGTGCTCCACGCTTAACGAAACGAAGTGCCGTTGGTCTCATTCTCTTCGTAGCCAAGTTCTCATGGTATCAGAGCACTTCTCTGGGCCTGAGAAGGGTCTGAGCCGACCGTAGGAGCCAAAGAAAGGGGCAGCCGCCACTTGGACGCCACGTCGGCGAGGGTTGGTGGGCTAGGGCAGGGCGTCGAAGCTGCTCCAGGGCTTCGAACCAGCCCTGAGGGGGCACGCAAGCCCTAGCAGGGCTTCGCGCATGTGAGGGACGCTTGGGACGAAGAGCCGCCGCTGAAAGAAGCTCCCACGCCCCATTGAGGCCCTCCCCAAGGTGCCCAACTGCGACTCTAAGGGTGGGCAAAGGGTTCGGGGGGGCGGGATTGCACTTGCAGGACTCCAGAACGTTTCTGGTGGCTTCCCTATAGAGCTTCGGGCTCTCGGCAGAAAACTGGGCCCAAAGTGGGCCCGGCAAATTGCTGCCGAAGTTTTCTTGGTCCTTTTCAGTACCATCCAGAGCTAGGTAGACCACCAAACCCACTCCCCAAGCACCTTGAGCGAGGTAGACGGGACAAATGGAGGTGACGGGAGTGGTGGCAACACTCTTAATGTCACCCTCACTGCTGCTGCAATGGCGCAGCTTGGACTAGGTCAAAAGGAACTGTCTCCCCCGCAGCTTGGGACGAGGGATTACCTGGCATGGAGGGACATCTTCGTGTCCTGGGTGGCAGAACATGGGTTGGAGGAACTTTACATTCGTCCTCCCCCAGATGCTGCAACCGACCTCATGCTACTGCGGGCATTCAATGCACTAACCCGCGCACTGCCAGACCCACAAGCCTACGCTCTGCGCCACTTTCGCTTTGGCGGGCGAGGTGAGGATCCCTCCGACCCACGAAGTGGTGCAGCACGACCGCATGATGCCTGGCGCCACCTGTCCACGCGCCAAGAAGAACAGGGCATGACTCTCGTCGTGACGCTTAGAGATCACCTGCGCAATCTCTACCCTAAACCAGGCACGCATGTTGCTGAGTTCTGGGATGAGGCCATGGACATTCGCCGATGACTCTTGGGTCTAGGTGCCTCGTGCTCTGTCCTTGAGTGGCTGGACGTAGTGCTGCTCCACCTCGGCGAGCAGTACAAGGAGTTCCGGCGTGACTTGCTGCGTTGTCACCCAGTCGCTGAGATCGAGCTCATCGACCTCGCCTCCGTTTTCGAGGAGCTGCGCAACTATGAAGACATACTGAAGGGCGAGGCTCACGACATGACAGCGGCGCCACCAACAGCATATGCACACCAGAGCTCCTCTTCCACTGCTGCTGCAGCGAATCAGACGTCATTCATCTCCCCTGGAGGATCCTCCAGTGGGGTTCGTGGCTGGTCTGGTGGCGGTGGTCGCGGCCGTGGTGGCGGCCATGGTAACCAGAGGTGCAGCTACTACAACCAGACTGGGCACTTTTGGCGCCGGTGCCCTTCCCTCCAGAAGCAGATGATGGAGAAACAACAACAGCAGCAGGCACAGCAGCAGCAGGCACAGCAGCAGCAGAGGCAGACACAGCAGCAGCAAAGGCAGGTACAGCAGCAGCATCAGCCACTACAACAGTTCTCCCCAGTGCAACACTACGGTGGATATGGGCCATCTGGGGTGCACCCCTACCAACCTATAGCAGCAGCCACCTTTGGACTGACGCCTCATCATCAGCTTCACCCGTAGTATCTGCAGCAGATGACGCCACAGCCTGGGCCTTATGGACTGCCAGTGCCATCGTTCGCTACGACTCCGGTGTCTGTCCCAGGGTGGACCCAGCGCGTGTACGACGACATGGCGACCCTACACACTTCCAACATGCAGGAAGCTGTGCCCATCACTTTTCCTCCAGAGACTACTGCAGCTTCTCAGCCAGGTCCGCGCCTTGGGCACACGCACATCACTACATCACACGTCTTGCCCATGCATGAGTGGTTGTTTGATACAGCAGCGTCACATCACATGTCACCTCATCGTCAGTTGTTTGTGTCTCTGTATGCCACTCATGATGTGGAAGGAGTGCGGACGGGCTCAGGGGAGGTGTTGAGGGTTGAGGGCATTGGGACTGTTGCATTGCAAGCACCGGGAGGGGTTATGTGGCTGACTGGGGTTTTGCATGTTCCTCGGCTGAAGGTGAACCTGTTGTTAGGGGGGCAGTTGGATCGCTAGTTGGGCATGTCAACGCTGACACAAGCAGAAAAAATGCGTGCTTTTTGATGCACACGGTGTGTTGTTGGCTGACGGACCCTTGCATACTGACATGCTGTACCGCTTGACCCTGTTCCCTGCATTGCCCTCCAACCGTCCACAGACGCACATCATGACCAAAACAGACCCAAAGCACACGGAGCTCATCCACAGAAGAATGGCCCACATCAACACAGAACTGGTTACCGAACTACTGAAACACCAACCTGCACATGGACTGAGCCCAGACGACTGTCCTCACGGCCTCAAGGCATCTGCCTGTCTGAACTGTCAAGAAGGCAAGGCACACCGACAGAGTTTTCCTTTGTCACAACATGTCAGCGAGGTACCCCTTGAACTGGTGCATGCTGACTTAACTGGACCCATGCCGATCCCCTCAGTCCAGTACGCGTCACTGTACGTTCTCACACTGACAGATGACCACAGCCGCTTCCGCTGGGTGTTCCTGCTCAAAACCAAAGCAGATGCACAACGGGCAATCATGGAGTGGATTCCCCTTGCTGAGCGACAGACTGGGTGCTCTCTACGCATCCTCCGTACAGACGGGGGTGGAGAATTTCTAGGTCCACTAGAAACAGACCTGAAAGCTAGAGGCATTGTGCATCAAACTACCGCACCGTATACACCTCAACAAAACGGGGTGGCCGAAAGATGGCATAGAACGTTAGGCGATGCGTTGCGTATCTTGCTGGCAGAGTCTGGCCTGACCTTTGGATTCTGGGAGGAAGCTGTCAAGTACATTACTTGGGTGTGGAACAGAATATCCCAAGGGCCTCTGCCCAGGACCGTCACTCCCTGGGAGAGATGGTTCAAGCAGAAGGCAGATTTACGCCCTGCACAGGTGTGGGGCACTATGGCGTGTGTGTGGTTTGCTGACACACAACGCAGCCATAAACTGAGTCCACGAGGAAGATGGTGTGTCTTTGTTGGAGTCTCTCATGCCTCGAAGGCATGGAGGTTTTGGGATCCCGTGCAGCATACATTTGTTGAGAGTCGTGATGCGTCCTTCCTAGAACACATGCCATTCAAGGTGTTCAAGGGACTCAAGCGTGCACCTGTGCTCACTGTTCCTGAACGATACCCTGAGTACGTGAGTGTCCCCATCTTTGTCCCCACCACACAACCTAAGGTTACACCACCGTCGAGAGAGCACAAGGTCACAGCACAAGACACACCGGTCCCTACTGACTTGCTTACACCGGCTGACCTTGCAAGCACCAGTGCAGACTCCGCAGGGTCGCCACCTGGTCTGACCCCAGTACAAAACAGACCTGTCCAGTCTGATCCAGTCCGTCGCTCACAGCAGAACGTAGCCAGGGTGAATTACAGACAGTTTTACCATACAGTTGGTCCCACACAGCCTGTGATTGTCCACCCAGAGCCTCTCACCGTCGAAGAGGCAAGGGGGCCCCCTGATGCAAAAGAGTGGGAAAAGGCTATGATCGATGAGCTGAACGCTCTCCTTGAGCATGAAGTTTATCAACTGGTGCCTCTTCCCCCCGGACGAAAAGCCATTGACCTAAAGTGGGTGTTCAAAGTCAAACGCAATGTCCAGGGCCTGTTTGAGAAATACAAGGCTCGACTGGTAGCCAAGGGTTTCCACCAAATACCAGGACAAGACTTTACGGACACTTACGCCCCTGTGGGCAAGTACACGTCAGGTCGCGCGCTACTGGGGGTTGCGGCACACGAGGACTGGGAAATACATCAAATGGATGTCAAGAACGCTTTTCTGAACGGACCACTAGAAGAGGAGATTTATGTGGAACAACCACCAGGGTTCACGGACAGAACAGACAGAGTTTGGCTTCTGCTGAAAGCTCTGTACGGACTGAAACAGGCACAACGATGTTGGAACAAAGAAATCAGCCGAACACTAGAACTTGGAGGATTTCTACAAATTTTGTCTGATCCCTCCCTGTTCATTCGCAGTGTTCGCGGCACTCCAGTTGTCCTTCTCGTCTATGTAGATGACCTACTGATTCTTTCGCCCTCTCTCACTCTTGTTCAAGACACAAAAGCCTTGCTTACTGCACACTACCGCATGACTGACCTGGGAGAGGCACACAATTTCCTGGGCATGACTATCACGGGCAACAGAGCTGCACGCACCTTGACATTACACCAGGGACGGTTCATAGCACACTCAACAGACCGATTCTCTCACCTTGTTCAACATCTCCCCACACAGCATTCACCGATGAGCCCAGACGTCTATGGACACCTTCTTGACCATTGCACTACAGACTACGGACCGGACACAGATCCTACACTGTACAGGCAGATCACTGGCAGTCTCACCTACCTTTCCTCCACCACCCGACCGGATATTGCCTGTGCAGTGAACACTCTCGCCCAGTTCAGCCAGCAACCCCGCAGTGCACATCAAAAGGCTTTGCTGAAACTTCTGCGTTATGTGTTTGACACTGCATCCATGGGCCTCGTCTTCTCCCCTGGTACTGGTCCCTTGCTCGATGGGTACTGTGACAGTAACTATGCACGAGACCGAAATGCACGCAGTCGGGGGGGGGTATGTCTTCCGTTTGTGGGGCACCACTGTGTCATGGCGCAGTGCAAAGCAGTCATGTGTTGCACGTAGTGTGGTTGAAGCAGAGTACATGGCATTGGGAGAAGCCGCATGTGAAGCAACCTGGCTGCAACGGTTGTTGGGGGAGCTGGGCATGGTTGTGGGGGCCGTACCACTGTACAGTGATAGCTCTGCTGCACGTCGCATCACGGCAAATGACGGTGTACTGCACCCACGCACTAAGCACATAGGCGTTGAACATCACTTTGTCCGAGAAGTAGTGGAAGCAGACATTTTCCAAGTGTGCGCAATGCCTGGAAGTGAGCAACTTGCTGACTTTCTCACTAAGGCACTTCCATCATCCTCCCTTTTATCTCTACTCCATCTGCTTGGTTGCATGCCTGCGACTCCCTCGGCCAAGGGGGCGTGATAACCCTCTGTATACATATTCGTGCGTATGTGCCCTCGGGTGTGCAGTGCATGAGGAATCGGCGGTCGGTGGTGATCCACGCTGATAGCGGAGACTCGTGCTCGCCAAGCCTATCACGTGGCGGCGTTGCTCCCTTGTCTCATGCGTTCCGCCGGCCGTCGACCCTTGCCTGCCCCCGCTAGCAAACCTATTTGTGTCCTTGTGATTCATGTGGCATACTGCGCTCGCTGTGATGCGCGACCTAGATTAGACCTCAACTTGCATGTTTGTAGGTCTAGTTTAGGTCTCCTAGTTTCTGACCTAACATGTGACTTCGTAGGTGCGAACACACCTTTTTGGGCACACAGGGTGATTTCGCCCTCGCACCCCGTCGAGCGGCGGCGAGCGAAGCTCGCCGCCGATGGGTGAGACTCGACTATCGAGTCTCACCCGTAATAAGGGGCAGACTTGTTACTAGAGTACTTGCACCTTTTTTTTTAACTTCGCATTAGGGTTTTGGATCTCACGTGCTCCACGCTTAACGAAACGAAGCGCCGTTGGTCTCATTCTCTTCGTAGCCAAGTTCTCAGTTCGCACCATTCCGCAACCAGTTGGCACAACTCTGCAAGAAGTTCGTACCACTCGCAAACAGTTCGCACCATTTCGCAACCAGTTTGCACCATCCCGCAACCAGTTCGCACCCCTTTGCAACCAGTTCGGACCACACCGCAACAAGTGTGCATCACTCTGCAACCAGTTTGCACAATCCCGGAACGAGTTTGCATCCCTCCGTACCAGTTTGCACCACTCAGCAACCAGTTTGCACCACTTTGCAACCAGTTAGAACCACTCCGCAACCAGTTCGCACAGTTCCGCAACCAGTTCGCACCACTCCGCAACCAGTTCGCACCACTCCGCGACCAGTTCCCACCACTCCGCAACCAGTTCTCACCACTCCACAACCAGTTTGCACCACTCTGCAACCAGTTCGCACCACTCCGCAACCAGTTCGCACCACTCCGCAACCAGTC
>SZWC01016463.1:0-18029 GCA_023375785.1 Penium margaritaceum | reverse complement strand
CACTCCACAACCAGTTCGCTCCACTCCGCAACCAGTTCGCACCACTCCGCGACCAGTTCGCACCACTCCGCAACCAGTTCGCACCACTCCGCAACCAGTTCGCACCACTCCGCAACCAGTTCGAACCACTACGCAACCAGTTTGAACCACTCCGCAACCAGTTCACACCACTCCGCAACCAGTTTGCACCACTCTGCAATCAGTTTGCACCACTCATTCCACACCACACCGCAGCCAGTTCGCACTACTCATCAGCCAGTTGGCACCACTCCACAACCAGTTCGCACCACTTCGCAACCAGTTGTACCACTCGCATCCAGTTCGCACCACTTCGCAACCAATTCGCACCACTACGCAACCTGTTTGAACCCATCCGCAACCAGTTGGCTCCACTCCTCAACCAGTTTGCACCACTCCGCAACCAGTTTGCACCACTCCGTCACGAGTTCGCACCACTCCGCAACCAGTTGGCACCACGCAGCACACAGTTTGCACCACTCCGCAAGTATTTTGCACCACTTTGCAACCCGTTCGCACCAACCCGCAACCAGTTCGCACCACTCGGCAACCTGTTCGCACCACTCCGCAAGCAATTCGCACCACTCCGCAACCTGTCCATACCACTCTGCAAGCAGTTTGCACCACTCTGCAACCAGTTTGCACCAGTCCGCAACCAGTTCGTACCAGTCCGCGACCAGTTTGCCCCACTCCACAACCAGTTCGCACCAATCCGCAACCAGTTCCGACCACTCACAACCAGTTGGCACCACTTCACACCAGTTCGCACCATTCAGCAACCAGTTTGCACCACCCCGCAACCTGTCTGCACCACTTCGCAGCCAGTTTGCACCACTCCCCAACCAGTTCGCACCACTCCGCAACCTGTTCGCACTACTCCGTAACGTGTTCGCACCACTCCTCAACCAGTTCCACCACTTCGCAACCAGTTATTACCACTCCACAACAAGTTTGCACCAACACTCAACCAGTTCGTACTACTCCGCAACCAGTTGGAACCACTCCGCAACCAGTTCGCACCATTGAGCAACCCGCTTGCACCATTCTGCAACTAGTTTGTACCACTCCGCAACCAGTTCGCACCACTTCGCAACCTGTTCACACAACTCCGCAACCAGTTTGCACCACTCCGCATCCAGTTCACACCACACCGCAATCAGTATGCACCACTCTGCAACCGGTTTGCACCACTCCGCAAGCAGTTTGCATTTCTCAGTAACCAGTTCGCACCACTCCGCAACCAGTTCGCACCACTCTGCAACCAGTTCGCACCACTCCGCAACCAGATCGCACCACAGCGCAACCAGTTCGCAGCATTTCGCAACCAGTTTACACGACTCCACAACCAGTTGGCACCACTCCGCCACCAGTTCCCACCACTCCGCAACCTGTTCGCACCAAGCTGTGACCAGATCGCACCACTTCGCAACCAGTTTGCACCACTCCGGAACCAGTTCGCACACTTCCACAACCAGTTGGCACCACTTTGCAACCAGTTTGCTCCACTCCGCAACCAGTTTGCACCAGTCCGCAACCAGTAAGCACCAGGAGACAACCATTTTGCACCACTCCGCAAGACAGTTTGCACCACTCCGGACCAGTTTGCACCACTCCGCAACCAGTTCGCACCACTCCACAACCAGTTCGCACCACTCCACAACCAGTTCGCACCACTCCGCAACCAGTTCGCACCAATCTGCAACCAGTTGGCACCACTTCCCAACCAGTTGGCACCACTCCGAAACCAGTTCGCACCACTCCGCAACCAGTTCACACCACTCCGCAACCAGTTTGCACCACTCCCCAAGCAGTTTGCACCGCTCCGCAACGAGTGCACACCACTCCGCAACCAGTTCGCACCACTCCGCAACCAGTTCGCGCAATGCCGCAACCATTTAGCACCACTCCGTAACCAGTTCGCACCTCTCCGCAACGAGTTCGCACCACTCCGCAACCAGTTCGCGCCATTCCGCAGCCGTTTTGCATCACTCCGCAACCAATTTACACCACTCCGCAACCAGTTCGCACCACTCCGCAACTCGTTCGCACCATTGAGCAACCAGTTTGCACCACTCGGCAACCAGTGTGCACCACTCAGCAACCTGTTCGCACCATTCTGAAGCTAGTGTGCACCACTCCGCAACCAGTTCGCCCCAATCCGCAACCAGTTCGCACCACTCCGCAACCAGTTCGCACCACTCCGCAAGCAGTTCGCACCACTCCGTAAGCAGTTCGCACCACTCCGTAAGCAGTTCGCACCACTCCGTAAGCAGTTCGCACCACTCCGTAAGCAGTTCGCACCACTCCGTAAGCAGTTCGCACCACTCCGTAAGCAGTTCGCACCACTCCGTAAGCAGTTCGCACCACTCCGTAACCAGTTCGCACCTCTCCGCAACCAGTTCGCCCCACTCCGCAACCAGTTTACACCTCTCCGCAACCCGTTCGCACCACTCCGCAACCAGTTCGCACCACTCCACAACCAGTTCGCACCACTCCGCAAGCAGTTCGCACCACTCCGCAACCAGTTCGAACCACTCCGTGACCAGTTTGCACCACTTCCCAACCAGTTCGCAACACCCCACAACCAGTTGGCACCACTTTGCAACCAGTTTGCACCACACCGCAACCAGTTTGCACCAGTCCGCAACCAGTTCGCACCACTCCACAACCATTTCGCACCACTCCACAACCAGTTCACACCACTCCGGACCAGTTCGCACCACTCCGCAACCAGTTTGCACCACTCCACAACCAGTTCGCACCACTCCGCGACCAGTACCCACCACTCCTCAACCAGTTGGCACAACTCCGCAACCAGTTGGCACCACTCTGCGACCAGTTGGCACCACTCTGGAACCAGTTCACACCACTCCGCAAGCAGTTCCCACTGCTCCGCAACCAGTTCGCACAACTCCGCAACCAGGTGGCACCACTTTACAACTAGTTGGCACCACTCCGCAACGAGTTTGCACCCCTCCGCAACCAGTTCGTGCATTCCGCAACCAGTTTGCACCACTCCGCAACCAGTTGGCACCACTCCGCAACGAGTTTGCACCCCTCCGCAACCAGTTCGTGCATTCCGCAACCAGTTTGCACCACTCCGCAACCAGTTGGCACCACTCCGAACCAGTTCGCACCACTCCGCAACCTGTTCGCACCACTAGGCAATCAGTTCACACCACTCCACAAGCAGTTCCAACAACTCAAAAACCTGTTCGCACCATTCAGCAACTAGTTTAAACCACTCCGCAACCAGTTCCCACCACTCCGCAACCAGTTCGCACCACTCTGCAACCAGTTTCCACCCCTCCGCAACCAATTCGCACCACTCCGCAACCAGTTTGCACAATTGCGCAAACAGTTCACACAACTCCGCAACCAGTTCGCACCACTCCGTCTCCAGATCGCACCACTCCGCAACGAGTTCGCATCACTCCGCAACCAGTTCACACCACTCCGCAACCAGTTCGCACCACTCCGCAACCAGTGTGCACCACTCTGTGACCAGTGGGCACCACTCTGAAACCAGTTTGCACCACTCCGCAACCAGTTCCCACCACTCCGCAACCAGTTCTTACCACTCCGTAACCAGTTTGCACCACTCCGCAACCAGTTGGCACACTACCGCAACCAGTTGGCACAACACCGCAACCAGTTTTTACCACGCCGCAACCAGTTGGCAACACTCTGCAACCAGTTCGCACCACTCCGCAACCAGTTTGCACCACTTAAGAACCAGTTCGAACCACTTCGCAACATGTTCGCAACACTCCGCAACCAGTTCGCACCACTCCGCAACCAGTTCGCAGCTCTTCCCAACCAGTTCACAGCACTCCACAATCAGTTCGCACCACTCCGCAACGAGTTCGCACCACTCCACAACCAGTTCACACCACTCCACAACCAGTTGCACCACTCAGCAACGTGTTCCCACCACTCCACAACCAGTTCGTACTACTCTACAATCAGTTCGCACCACTCCGCAACCTGTTCGCGCCACTCCGCAACCAGTTCCACCATTTTGCAACCAGTTCCCACCACTCCACAACTAGATTTTCTCCCCAACCAGTTCGCACTTCTCTGCAACCAGTTCGCACCACTCCGCAACCAGTTCGTACCACTCAGCAACCCGTTTTCACCGTTCTGCAACTAGTTTGCACCACTCTGCATCCAGTTCGCACCACTCCCAACCAGTTTGCACCACTCTGTAACCAGTTCACACCGCTCCGCAACCAGTTCGCACCACTCCGTAACCAGTTCGCACCTCTCCGCAACAATTTCGCAGCACTCTGGTACCAGTTCGCACCACTCTGCAACCATTTTGCACCACTCTGCAACAAATTCGCACCACTCCGCAACCAGTTCGCTCCCCTCCGCGACCAGTTTTCACCACTTCGCAACCAGTTTGCACCACTCCCCAACCAGTTGGCACCACTCCGAAACCAGTCGGCACCACTCGGCAACCAGTTCTCACCACTCAGGAACCAGTTCACACTGCTCCGCAACCAGTGCGCACCACTCCACAACCATTTCGCACCACTACGCAACCAGTTCGCACAACTCCGTAACCAGTTGGCACCACTCCGCAACCAGTTTGCACTACTCCACAACGAGTTCGCACCACTCCGCAACCAGTTCGTGCCATTCTGCAACCAGTTTGCACCACTCCGCAACCAGTTTGCACCACTCCGCAACCAGTTCGCACCACTCTGTAACCCGTTCGCACCACTGCGCAACCAGTTCCCACCAGTGTGCAACCGGTTTGCACCACTCCGCAACCAGTTTGCACCACTCCGCAACCAGTTCGCACCACTCTGTAACCCGTTCGCACCACTGCGCAACCAGTTCCCACCAGTGTGCAACCGGTTTGCACCACTCCGCAACCAGTTTGCACCACTTCGCAACCACTTCGCACGACTCCGCAACCACTTCGCAGCAGTCCGCAACCAGTTTGCACCACTCTGCAACCAGTTCACACCGCTCTTCACCCCGTTGGCACCACTCCGCAACCAGTTCGCGCCACTCCGCAGCCAGTTTGCAGCACTCCAGAACCAGTTTGCACATCTCCGCAACCAGTTCGCACCACTCTGCAACCAGTTTGCATCACTCAGCAACCAGTTGGCACAACTCCGCAACCAGTTGTTACCACTCCGCGACCAGTTGGCACCACTCTGCAACCAGTTCACACCACTCCGCAAGCAGTTGGCACTGCTCCGCAACCAGTTCGCACAACTCCACAACCAGGTGGCACCACTTTACAACTAGTTGGCACCACTCCGCAACGAGTTTGCACCCCTCCGCAACCAGTTCGTGCATTCCGCAACCAGTTTGCACCACTCCGCAACCAGTTGGCACCACTCCGAACCAGTTCGCACCACTCCGCAACCCGTTCGCACCACTAGGCAACCAGTTCGCACCACTCCACAAGCAGTTCCAACGACTCAAAAACCTGTTCGCACCATTCAGTAACTAGTTCAAACCACTCCGCAACCAGTTCCCACCACTCCGCAACCAGTTCGCACCACTCTGCAACCAGTTTGCGCCCCTCCGCAACAAGTTCGCACCACTCTGCATCCAATTCGCACCACTCCGCAACCAGTTTGCACAATTGCACAAACAGTTCACACCACTCCGCAACCAGTTCGCACCACTCCGTCTCCAGATCGCACCACTCCGCAACGAGTTCGCATCACTCCGCAACCAGTTCACACCACTCCGCAACCAGTTCGCACCACTCCGCAACCAGTTCGCACCCCTCCGCAACCAGTTCGCACCACTCCGCAACCAGTTCGCACCCCTCCGCAACCAGTTCGCACCACTCCGCAACCAGTTCGCACCCCTCCGCAACCAGTTCGCACCACTCCGCAACCAGTTCGCACCCCTCCGCAACCAGTTCGCACCACTCCGCAACCAGTTCGCACCCCTCCGCAACCAGTTCGCACCACTCCGCAACCAGTTCGCACCCCTCCGCAACCAGTTCGCACCACTCCGCAACCAGTTCGCACCCCTCCGCAACCAGTTCGCACCACTCCGCAACCAGTTCGCACCCCTCCGCAACCAGTTCGCACCACTCCGCAACCAGTTCGCACCCCTCCGCAACCAGTTCGCACCACTCCGCAACCAGTTCGCACCCCTCCGCAACCAGTTCGCACCACTCCGCAACCAGTTCGCACCCCTCCGCAACCAGTTCGCACCACTCCGCAACCAGTTCGCACCCCTCCGCAACCAGTTCGCACCACTCCGCAACCAGTTCGCACCCCTCCGCAACCAGTTCGCACCACTCCGCAACCAGTTCGCACCCCTCCGCAACCAGTTCGCACCACTCCGCAACCAGTTCGCACCCCTCCGCAACCAGTTCGCACCACTCCGCAACCAGTTCGCACCCCTCCGCAACCAGTTCGCACCACTCCGCAACCAGTTCGCACCCCTCCGCAACCAGTTCGCACCACTCCGCAACCAGTTCGCACCCCTCCGCAACCAGTTCGCACCACTCCGCAACCAGTTCGCACCCCTCCGCAACCAGTTCGCACCACTCCGCAACCAGTTCGCACCCCTCCGCAACCAGTTCGCACCACTCCGCAACCAGTTCGCACCCCTCCGCAACCAGTTCGCACCACTCCGCAACCAGTTCGCTCCCCTCCGCGACCAGTTTTCACCACTTCGCAACCAGTTTGCACCACTCCCCAACCAGTTGGCACCACTCCGAAACCAGTCGGCACCACTCGGCAACCAGTTCTCACCACTCAGGAACCAGTTCGCACTGCTCCGCAACCAGTGCGCACCACTCCACAACCAGTTCGCACCACTACGCAACCAGTTCGCACAACTCCGTAACCTGTTGGCACCACTCCGCAACCAGTTTGCACTACTCAGCAACGAGTTCGCACCACTCCGCAACCAGTTTGTGCCATTCTGCAACCAGTTTGCACCACTACGCAACCAGTTTGCACCACTCCGCAACCAGTTCGCACCACTCTTTAACCCGTTCGCACCACTGCGCGACCAGTTCCCACCAGTGTGCAACCGGTTTGCACCACTCCGCAACCAGTTTGCACCACTTCGCAACCACATCGCACGACTCCGCAACCACTTCGCAGCAGTCCGCAACCAGTTTGCACCACTCTGCAACCAGTTCACACCGCTCTTCACCCCGTTCGCGCCACTCCGCAACCAGTTTGCATCACTCAGCAACCAGTTGGCACCACTCCGCAACCAGTTGGCACCACTCCGCAACCAGTTCCCACCACTCCGTAACCAGGTCGCACCACTCTTCAACCATTTTGCACCACTCCGAACCCAGTTCGCACCACTCAGCAACTAGTTTGCACCACTCGGCAACCAGTTCTCACCACTCCGCAACCAATCTGCACCAGTCCAAAACCAGTTCGCACCAGTCACTCCGCAACCAGTTCGCTCCACTCACACCGCAACCAGTTCGCTCCACTCCGCAACCTGTTTGCACAGTTCGGCAACCTGTTCGCACAGTTCCGCAACCTGTTCGCACCACTCCGCAACCAGTTTGCACCACCTTGCAACCTGTTTGCACCACTCTGCAACCTATTCCCACAACTCTGCAACCAGTTCCCCCCACTCCCCAACCAGTTCGCACCACCCCGCAACCAGTTCGACCACTCTGCGACCAGTTCGCAGCACTCGGAAACCAGTTCGCACCAGTCCGCAACAAGTTCCCACCACTCCGCAACCGGTTCTCACCACTCCGCAACCAGTTTACATGACTCCGCAACCACTTTCCACAACCCCACAACCAGTTGGCACCAGGCTGCAACCAGGTTGCACCACTCCGCAACCAGTTCGAACCACTCTGCAACCAGTTCACACCACTCCACAACCAGTTGCACCACTCCACAACTAGTTGCACTACTCAGCAACCCGTCTTTACCACTCCGCAACTAGTTCGCACAACTCTACAACCAGTTCGCACCACTCCGCAACCAGTTCGCACCACTCCGCAACCAGTTCACACCACTCTGCAACCAGTTCACACCACTCCGCAACCAGTTCGCACCATTCCGCAACCAGTTCGCACCATTCCGCAACCAGTTCGCACCATTCCGCAACCAGTTCGCACCATTCCGCAACCAGTTCGCACCATTCCGCAACCAGTTTGCACCACTCCGCAACCAGTTCACACCACACCGCAACCAGATCGCACCACTCCACAGCCAGTTCGCACCAATCCACAATCAGTTCGCAACACTCCGCAACCAGTTCGCACCACTCCGCAACCAGCTTGCACCACTCCGCAACCAGTTCGCAGCACTCGTTGACCAGTTTGCACCACTCCTCAACCAGTTCGCACCTCTCCGCAACAAGTTCGCACCACTCGGCAAGCAGAAGGCACCAGTCTGCGAGCAGTTCCCACCACTCCGCACCTAGTTCGCACCACTCCTTAACCTGTTCGCACCACTCCTTAACCTGTTCGCACCACTCCGCAACCAGTTCGCACCACTCCGCAACGATTTTGCACCACTCCGCAACGAGTTTGTACCAATACCCAAGGAGTCCGCACCACTCCGCAACCAGTTCGCACCACTCCACGACCAGTTCGCACCACTCCGCGACCAGTTCCCACCACTCCGCAACCAGTTCACATAACTCCAAAACACGTTCTTACCACTCCGCCACCAGTTCGCACCACTCGGCAACCATTTCGCACCACTCCGCAACGAATTCCCACAACTCCGCAACCAATTCCCACCACTCCGCAACTAGTTCGCACCACCCCGCAACCAGTTCGCACCACTCGGCGACTAGTTCGTAGCACTCCAAAACCATTTTGCACCACTCTCCAACCAGTTCCCTCCACTCCGCAACTAGTTTGCACGACTCCACAGTCAGTTCGCACCACGCTCCAACCAGTTTGCACCACTTTGCAACCAGTTCGCACCACTAAGCAATGTGTTCGCACCACTCCGCAACCAGTTCGCACCACTCCGCAACCAGTTCGCAGCTTTTCCCAACCAGTTCGCACCACTCCACAACCAGTTCGCACCACTTCGCAACCAGTTCGCACCACTCCGCAACCAGTTCGCACCACTCCGCAACCAGTTCGCAGCTTTTCCCAACCAGTTCGCACCACTCCACAACCAGTTCGCACCACTTCGCAACCAGTTCGCAACATTTCTTTACCAGTTGGACCACTCCACAACCAGTTGCAGCACTCAGCAACCCGTTCGCACCACTCCGCAACTAGTTCGCACCACTTGCAACCAGTATGAACCACTCCGCAACCAGTTCGCACAACTTCGCAACCAGTTCAAACCACTCCGCAACAAGGTCGCACCACTCCTCATCCAGTTTGCACCACTCCGCAACCAGTTTTGCACCACTCCGCAACAAGATTGCACCACTCCGCAACCAGTTCGCACCACTCCACAACCAGTTTGCACCACTCCGCAACCAGTTCGCACCACTCCACAATCAGTTCGCACCACTCCGCAACCAGTTCGCACCACTCGGCAACCAGCTCGCACCACTCGGTGACCAGTTTGCACCATTCCTCAACCAGTTCGCACTACTCCGCAACAAGTTTGCACCAATCCGCAACCAGTTGACACCACTCCGCAACCAGTTCGCACCACTCCGCAACCAGTTTGCACCACTCTGCAACCAGTTCGCACCACTCTGCAACCAGTTCACACCACTCCGCATTGATTTCGCACCACTCCGCAACCAGTTCCCACCGATCCGTAACGACTTCGCACCATTCCGCCACCAGTTTGCACCACTCGGCGACCAGTACACACCACTCCGCAACCAGTTCGCACCACTCCGCAACCAGTTCGCACTACTCTGCAACTAGTTCGCACCACTACGCAATCATTTCGGACCATTCCGCAACCAGTTCACACCACTCGGCAACCCGTTTGCACCACTCCACAACCAGTTTGCACCACTCCGCAAACAGTTCACACTACTCCCTGACCAGTTCGCACAACTTCGCAAAGAGTTTGAATCATTCCGCAACCAGTTCGAACCACTCCGCAACAAGTTCGCACCACTCCCTATCCAGTGTGCACCACTCCGCAACCAGTTCCCAGCACTCCGCAACCAGTTTGCACCACTCCGCAACCAGTTTGTACCACCCCACAACCATTTCGCACCACTCCGCAACCAGTTCACACCACTCGGCAACCCGTTAGCACCACTCCGGAACCAGCTCGCACCACTCTGCAACCGGTTCGCACTACTCCGCAACCAGTTCCAACCACTCCGCAACAAATTCGCACCACTCCGCAACCCGTTAGCACCACTCCGCAACCAGTTCGCACCACTCCGCAACCAGTTTGCACCACTCCGCAACCAGTTTGAACCACTCCGTAACAAGTTTGCACCACTCCGCATCCAGTGCGCACCACTCCGCAACCAGTTCGCACCACTCCGCAAGCAGTTCGCACCACTCCGCAACCAGTTCGCACCACTCTGGAGCCAGTTCGGACCGCTCCGCAACCAGTTCGCACCATTCCGCAACCAGTTCGCACCACTTCGCAACCAGTTCGGACCACTCTACAACCAGATCGCACCACTCCGCAGCCAGTTCGCATCACTCCACAATCAGTTCGCACCACTCCACAATCAGTTTGCACCACTCCGCAACCAGTTTGAACCACTCCGCGACCAGTTCGCACCACTCCGCAACCAGTTCACACCACTCGGCAACCCGTTAGCACCACTCCGCAACCAGTTTACTCCCCTCCGCAACCAGTTCGCACCACTCCGCAACCATTTCGAACCACTCCGCAACAAGTTCGCACCACTCCGCATCCAGTGCGCACCACTCCGCAACCAGTTCGCACCATTCCGCAACGAGTTCGCACCACTCCACAACCAGTTCGCACCACTACGCAACCAGTTCGCACCATCCCGCAACCAGTTCGCTTCACTTTACAACCAGTTCGCACCACTCCGCAACCAGTGCGCACCACTCCGCAACCAGTTCGCACCATTCCGCAACGAGTTCGCACCACTCCACAACCAGTTCGCACCACTACGCAACCAGTTCGCACCATCCCGCAACCAGTTCGCTTCACTTTACAACCAGTTCGCACCACTCCGTAACTAGATTCCACCACTCCGCAGCCAGTTCGCATCACTCCACAATCAGTTCGCACCACTCCACGACCAGTTTGCACCACTCCGCAACCAGTTTGCACCACTCCGCAACCAGTTCGCACCACTGGACAACCAGTTCGTACCACTCCGCAACCAGTTCGCACCACTCGGCAACCATTTTGCACCACTCTTCAACCAGTTCGCAGCTCTTCCCAACCAGTTCGCACCACTCCACAACCAGTTCACACCACTCCGCAACCAGTTCACACCACTCCACAACCAGTTGCACCATTCCACAACCAGTTGCACCAGTCAGCAACCCGTTCACACCACTCTGAACTAGTTCTTACCATTCCGCAACAAGTTCGCACCATTCCACAACCAGTTTGCACCACTTTGCAGCCAGTTCAAACTAGTCCACAACAAGTTCGCACCACTCCGCAGCCATATCGCACCACTCTGCAACCAGTTTGCACCTCTCCGCAACCAGTTCGCACCACTCCGCAACCTGTTCGCACCACTCTGCAACCAGTTCACACCACTCCGTAACCAGTTGGCACCACTCCGCAACCAGTTCGCACCACTCTGCGACCAGATTGCACCACTCTGCAAGCAGTTCGTACCACTACACAATCAGTTTGCACCACTCCACAACCAGTTTGCACCATTCCGCAACCAGTTCGCACCACTCTGCAACCAGTGTGCACCACTCGGTGACCAGGTTGCACCACTCCACAATACGTTTGCACCACTCCGCAACCAGTTCGCACCACTCCGCAACCAGTTCCCACCACTCCGCAACCAGTTCGCACCACTTTGCAACCAGTTCAGACAACTCCGCATTGATTTCGCACCACTCCGCAACCAGTTTGCACCATTCTGCATAGCGTTCGCACCACTCTGCAACCAGTTCGCACCACTCGGCGACCAGTTCGCACCACTCTGTGACCAGTTCACACCACTCCGCAACCAGTTCGCACCACTCCGCAACCAGTTCGCACCACTCCGCAACCAGTTCGCACCACTCCGCAACCATTTTGCACCACTCGGCAACCAGTTCACACCACTCGGCAACCCGTTAGCACCACTCTGCAACGAGTTCGCAGCACTTCGCAACCAGTTCGCACCATTTCAGAACCAGTTTGCACCACTCTGCAACAAGTTCACACATCTCACTCCTCACTACTCCACAGCCAATTCGCACCCCACAACAGGTAGTTTGTACCACTCCGCAACCAGTTGGCATAACTCCGCAACCAGTTCTCACCACTCGAAACAATTCGCACCACTTCGCAACCAGTTCACACCATTCCGCAACCAGTTCACACAACTCCGCAACCAGTTTGCACCACTCCGCAACCAGATTGCATCACTCCGCAACCAGTTCGCACCACTTTGCAACCAGTTCGAACCACACCGCAACCTGTTCGCACCACTCTGCAACCATTTTGTACCACTCACTTTGCACCACTCTGCAGCCAGTTCGCACCACTCATCAGCCAGTTCGCACTGCACAGCTACCAGTTCGCACCACTCTGCAACCAGTTTGCACCAATGGCAACCAGTTCGCACCACTTTGCGACCAGTTCGCACCACACCGCAACCAGTTCGCACCACTCCGCAACAAGTCTGCAGCTATTCCCAACCAGTTTGCACCACTCCACAACCAGTTTGCACCACTCCGCAACCAGTTCGCACCACTCTGCAACCAGTTGCAGCACTCGACAACCAGATGCTTCACTCAGCAACTCGTTCGCACCACTCCGCAACTAGCTCGTACCACTCCGCAACGAGTTTGCAACACTCTGCAACCAGTTCGCACCACTCCGCAACCAGTTCGAACCATTCCGCAACAAGTTGGCACCAATCAGCATCCAGTTCGCATCTCCCCGCAACCAGTTCGCACACCTCCGCAATCAGTTCGCACCACTCCGCAACCAGTTCGAACCACTCCGCAACCAGTTCGCACCACTCTGTGACCAGTTTGCACCACTCGTCAACCAGTTCGCCCCTCTTCGAAACAAGTTGGCACCACTCCGCAACCGGTTGGCATCACTCCGCAACCAGTTCGCACCACTCCGCATCCAGTTCGCACCACTCCGCAACCTGTTCGTACCACTCTGCAACCAATTCGCACCACTCCGCAACCAGTTTGCACCACTCCACAACCAGGTCGCACCACTCCGCACCCAGTTCGCACCACTCCACGACCAGTTCGCACCACTCCGCAACGATTTCGCACCATTCCGCAACCAGTTCGCACCAATCCGTAACAAGTTCGCACCACTCCGCAACCAGTTCGCACCACTCCACGACCAGTTCGCACCACTCCGCGACCATTTCGAACCACTCGGCAACTCGTTCGACCACTCCGCAACCAGTTCGCACCACACTGCATCAAGTTCGCACCGCTCCGCAAGCATTTCGCACCACTCCGCAACCAGTTTACACCACTCTACAACCAGTTTGCACCTCTCCGCAAGCAGTTCGCACCACTCCGCAACCAGTTCGCACCACTCCGCAACCAGTTCGCACCACTCAAAAACAAGTTCGCACCACTCTGCATGCAGTTCAAACCACTCCGCAACCAGGTTGCACCACTGCGCAACTAGTTCACACCACCCGGCAAGCAGTTCGCATCACTCCGTAACCTGTTGGCACCACTCCGCAACCAGTTCGGAGCACTCTGCAACCAGTTCCCACCACTCGGTAACCAGTTCGCACCACATCTCAACCAGTTCGCACCACTCCGCAACCAGTTCGCACCACTCCAGAACAAGTTCGCACCACTCCGCAACCAGTTCGCACCACTCTGAAACCAGTTTGAACCTCTTCACAACCAGGTCGCACCACTCCGCAACCAGTTTGTACCACTCCGCAACCAGTTGGCACCACTTTGCAACCCGTTTGCACCACTCGGCAGCCAGTTCGCACCAGTCCGCAACCAGTTCGCACGACTCCACAACCATTTTGCACCACTCCGCAAGCAGTTCCCACCACTCCGCAACCATTTGGCACCACTCCGCAACCGGTTTGCACCACTCCGCAACCAGTTCGCACCACTCCAGAACCAGTTCGCACCACTCCGCAACCTGTTCGCACCATTCCGCAGCCAGTTCGCACCACTCTGCAACCCGTTTGCACCACTCGGCAGCCAGTTCGCACCACTCCGCAACCTGTTCGCACCATTCCGCAGCCAGTTCGCACCACTCTGCAACCCGTTTGCACCACTCGGCAGCCAGTTCGCACCACTCCGCAACCTGTTCGCACCATTCCGCAGCCAGTTCGCACCACTCTGCAACCCGTTTGCACCACTCGGCAGCCAGTTCGCACCACTCCGCAACCTGTTCGCACCATTCCGCAGCCAGTTCGCACCACTCTGCAACCCGTTTGCACCACTCGGCAGCCAGTTCGCACCACTCCGCAACCTGTTCGCACCATTCCGCAGCCAGTTCGCACCACTCTGCAACCCGTTTGCACCACTCGGCAGCCAGTTCGCACCACTCCGCAACCTGTTCGCACCATTCCGCAGCCAGTTCGCACCACTCTGCAACCAGCTCGCACCACTCCGCAACCAGTTTGCACCACTCCACAACTAGTTCGCATCACTCCGCAACCAGCTTGCACCACTCCGCAGCCAGTTCGCACCACTTTGCAACCAGTTCGCACCACTCCGCAACCAGTTCCCACCACTCCGCAACCTGTTCGCACCATTCCGCAGCCAGTTCGCACCACTCCGTATCCAGTTGGCACCACTCTGCAACCAGTTCGCACCACTCCGCGACCAGATTGCACCACACCGCAACAAGTTCGTACCACTCCACAATCAGTTTGCACCACTCCACAACCAGTGCGCACCACTCCGCAACCAGTGCGCACCACTCCGCAACCAGTTTGCACCATTCCGCATATCGTTCGCACCACTCCGCAACCAGTTCCTACCACTCCGCAACCAGTTCGAACCACTCCGCAACAAGTTGGCACCACTCCGCATCTGGTTCGCACGACTCCGCAACCAGTTCGCACAACTCCGCAACCAGTTTGCACCACTCCGCAACCAGTTCGCACCACTCTACGACCAGTTCGCACCACTCGGTGACCAGTTTGCACCACTCCGCAACCAGTTCGCACCACTCCGCGACCAGTTCGCACCACTCCGCGACCAGTTCGCACCACTCCGCGACCAGTTCGCACCACTCCGCGACCAGTTCGCACCACTCCGCGACCAGTTCGCACCACTCCGCGACCAGTTCGCACCACTCCGCAACCAGTTGGCACCACTCCGCATCTGGTTCGCACGACTCCGCAACCAGTTCGCACAACTCCGCAACCAGTTTGCACCACTCCGCAACCAGTTCGCACCACTCTACGACCAGTTCGCACCACTCGGTGACCAGTTTGCACCACTCCTCAACCAGTTCGCCCCACTCTGAAACAAGTTCGCACCACTCCGCAACCAGTTGGCACCACTCCACAACCAGTTCGCACAAGTCCGCAACCAGTTCGCACCACTCCGCAACCAATTCCCACCACTCCGCAATCAGTTCGCACCACTCCGCAACGATTTCGCACCATTCCGCAACCAGTTCGCAGCAATCCGTAACGAGTTCGCACCACTCTGCAACCAGTTCGTACCACTCCACGACCAGTTCACACCACTCCGCGACCATTTCGCACCACTCCGCAACCAGTTTGCACCACTCTGCAACCAGTTTGCACCACACCTCATCCAATTCACACCACTCCGCAACCATTTCGCACCATTTCGCAACCAGTTCACACCACTATACAACCAGTTCGCACCACTCCGCAACCAGGTTGCACCACTCCGCAACCAGTTCGCACCTCGCCGCGACCAGTTTGCACCACTTCGCCACCAGTTGGTACCACTCCACAACCAGTTCGCACCACTCTGCAACCAGTTTGCACCACTCCGCAACCAGATGGCACAACTCCGCAACCAGTTCGCACCACTCCGCAACCAGTTGGCACCACGCCGCACACAGTTTGCACCACTCTGCAACCAATTTGCACTACTCTGAAACCCGTTCGGACCACTCTACAACCAGATGGTACCATTCCGCAACCAGTTCGCACCAATCCGCAACTTGTTCGCACCACTCCGTAACCTGTTCGTACCGCTCCGCAACCAGTTTGCACCACTCCGCAACCAGTTCGCGCCAGTGCGCGATCAGCTCGCAACAGTCTGCAACCAGTTGGCACCACTCCGCAACCAGCTCGCACCACTCCGCAAGCAGTTCCCATCACTCACGACCAGTTGGCACCACTTCGCAACCAGTTCGCACCATTCCGCAACCATTTCACACCACTTTGTAACCAGTTTGCACCACTCCGCAACCAGTTTGCACCACTCCGCATCCAGTTCGCACCACTCCGCAACCAGTTCGCACCACTCCGCATTAAGATCGCACCACTCCACAACAAGTTCGCACCACTCTGCATCCAGTTCACACCACTCCGCAACCAGGTTGCACCACTCCGCAACTAGTTCACACAACTCGGCAACCAGGTCGCATCACTCCGTAACCAGTTCGAACTACTCCGCAACCAGTTCGGAGCACTCTGCAGCCAGTTCCCACCACTCGGTAAGCAGTTCGCACTACTCCGCAAGCAGTGCGCACCACTCCGCAACCAGTTCGCACCACTCCGCAACTAGTTCGGACAACTCCGCAACCAGTTGGAACCACTCCACAACCAGTTGGCACCACTGCGCAACGAGTTCGCACCACTGTGCAACCATTTCGCGCCATTCCGCAACCAGTTTGCGCCACTCTGCAACCAGTTCGCACCACTCCGCAACCCATTCGCACCACTGCGCAACCACTTCCCACCACTCCGCAACCAGTTCGCACCACTCAGCAATGTGCGCACCACTCCGCAACCAGTTCAACCCACTCCAAAACCTGTTTGCACAACTCCGTAACCCGTTCGCACCACTCCGCAACCAGTTCGCACCACTCCGCAACCAGTTCGCACCACTTTTCCACCAATTCGCACCACCCTGCAACCAGTCGGCACCATTCCGCAACCAGTTCCCACCACGCTGCAACCAGTTTGCACCGCTCTGCAACCAGTGAGCACCATCTGTAACCAGTTCGTACCACACCGCAACCAGTTCGCACAACTCCGCAACCTGTTCGCACCATTCCGCAACAAGTTCGCACCACTTTGCAACCAGTTCGCGCCATACCGCAACCAGTTTGCACCACTCCGCAACCAGTTTGCACCACTCCGCAACCAGTTCGCACCACACTGCAACCAGTTCCTATTACTCCGCAACCAGTTCGCACCACTTTGCAACCAGTTCGCGCCATACCGCAACCAGTTTGCACCACTCCGCAACCAGTTTGCACCACTCCGCAACCAGTTCGCACCACACTGCAACCAGTTCCTATTACTCCGCAACCAGTTCGCACCACTCCGCAACCAGTTCAAACCGCTCTGCACCCAGATCGCACCACTCCGCAACCAGTTCGCACCACTCCACAACTAGTTTGTAGCACTTTGCAACCAGTTTGCAGAACTCCGCAGCCAGTTCGCACCACTCCGCAACCAGTTTGCAGCAATTTGCAACCAGTTTGCATCACTCCGCAACCAGTTCGCACCTCCCCGAAACCATTTCGCACCACTCCGCAACCAGTTCGAAAAACTATGCAACCAGTTCGCACCATCCGCTACCAGTTCGCACCATCCGCAACTAGTGTGCATCAGTCCGAAACCAGTTCGTACCACTCACTCCGCAACCAGTTCGCTCCACTCCGCAACCAGTTGGCACGACTCCGCAACCAGTTCGCACCACTCCGCCACCAGTTTGCACAACTCCACAACCAGTTCGCATCACTTCGCAACCAGTTCGCACCACTCCGCTACCAGTTTGCACCACTCCGCAGCCAATTCCCACCACTCTACAACCAGTT